>VUQR01035155.1:25533-39529 GCA_015108515.1 Hemichromis elongatus | reverse complement strand
TAAACCATTTGTATGTTCATAACCCTGCTGTGTATTTCTCTAACCTCAACAAGTCTAGTTTTGTTTTGTTTTTTTTTTTTTTTTTTTTTTTTTAATTAAAAATTTTTTTTTTTTTTTTTTTTTAAATTATTTTTGATTTTTTTTTTTTTTTTTAATAAATGAATAATTTGGGGGCTTCATTTCAGTAAAACAGTCCAGCTTTTCAATGCTCAAATATTATCCAAGAAATCGGGGCCATTTAAACTAAACAATAAATCTGTGCTTCATTAAATAATAAAGAATAAAAGTCATGAGGCGTAGTCTAGTTTTTCTTCTCCTTTAATGAATCCAGTGTTTTTACGGTGCTGAGCATGTCCTCCTGTACCTTTAAGAAGGCCGAGCCTGAGCCCTGTGAGGCTGCGCCGCACGTTCTCATCTACCTGCTGCCCACTTCGCTCGCACGTCTTGATTGGTCGTCTCGAGCCGAAGCCTCTTGAATGATTTCAAACCCGAGTGTTTGGACAAGAGGGAGGAGGAGGAGAGAGAGGCGGGGGGTACACTGATAATTCCGAGAGTCCTGGCTGGGTGGAAAGGATTGAGTCGTCCGTCCACTATCACACCGCCTCACTGAAGAAGCTTTTATCCGAGGAGACGGTGAAACACGTCCAAGAGGGATTTTCTTATGGGTTGCGCGTTTTACTCGAACATTCGCTGTTTTGCGCGAAATTAGATTGAAATCACCCATTTAAAAAGAAAAGAGGAAAAAGCAGGCTGGTGGATTTCACGTTTTCCATCATGTGAGTGTTGTGATGTCCAGCAGAGACGGTGCACACTGTTACAGGTCGCTGTGTGTTTTTGCCGACAGGACTCGGTGATCGCAAATCGCTAATAATCGATTTTATATCGCTTGTTTGTTACTGACTGACTGTGACCACCAACTGTTGTTCCTGTGAGTATTTTTTATTTTTATTTTTTTTAACCACATCAGTGGTGCTATTTCTAATATAGCGCAGGTTCTGGAAGCATCACAGTCATATTTGTGTTTGTTTTTTTCCAGTTTTATTATCGGCGTGTTGAAGATCAGGACATTATCGATACTTATAACATTTTTTTTTCATTTTTTTTTTTTGGACAATGTATTCGTGTTTCAACACGATTCCGCAATTGAGGTTAGGTTAGTGAGTTTCTGAGAGTTAATTTCAAGCAGCTGCATAAACGAACTGAGACTCGTAGTCGCGACAGTCATGGCTAAAAATCCGTCCGAGGGGCCGAAGGATGACCTGAGCCAGCTGACGGACGACGAGCTGCTGCGGTGCAGCAAAGAGGAGCTGGTTAGGAAATTAAGGAGGGTTGACGGCGAGAAAATGAACTTGATGATCGAGCATGGCAACATGATGAAGGACATCAACCGGCGGCTGCAGGTGCACCTTCATGAAATCCGGAACCTGAAGGAGATCAACCAGAAGCTCCAGGATGACAACCACGAGCTCCGGGAACTCTGCTGCTTCCTGGACGACGACCGACAGAAAGGCAAGAAGCTGTCCCGGGAGTGGCAGCGCTTCGGCCGCTACACTGCCAGCGCCATGTGGAAGGAGGTGGGCACCTACATGATGAAGCTCAAGGAGCTGGAGGCCAACCAGGAGACTGTGCTGAGGGAGAACTCTGAACTGAAGGAGATCATCCTCATGCTGGATGAAGAGAGGAATGGGGCAGGTTCCCGGAGCTCCATAGACAGTCAGTCGAGCTTGACCAACCTTAACGGAGGCACCAGCACGGTCAGGGATGTTGGAGATGGGAGTAGCACGTCCAGCACAGGTAGTGCTGGTAGCCCCGATCACCACAATCACAACCACATGCACAAACCCTCAGAGAACGGTAAGATTGGCCCCACGATGAGAAGATCCATGGATGACCTGTCAGCGCCACATCATCACAGAAGCATCCCCAATGGACTCAATGGTGAGTACGTTCACTTGTAAACACACCTGGTTGCCACAGTCATCATGCACACCCCACATCATGAGGTTTATGGGGTAGCTGTAGGGAGGTACAGCAGGTTGTCGACTAGTCGGAAGCGAAAAGTTCCGAAATAAAAACTTTGGTCCCATTGTTTCTCTAAACAACAGGCCATCACACCTGTATTCCTGGGCTCTGCTGCTAACAGGTCACTGCAGGCAGGCAGTGTAGTTACTGCGTGCATGTGCTTGCTGTGGCAGCATATGCTGATCAGAACTGTTGGGATGGATTAACACCCATGGGGTCTTGGCTTAACCTCACTGTAAAGTCTTGATTGGGGTGATTATGAAACACACAGCATCTCTTAAGTGGCCTTTTCAGCCCCCCACGCCAACCTGTCATTTATGTCTGCACTGATGTAGGTCACTGCACTTGTGCTCCTCAGTGAAGGAGACTTATCTTAATAGCTTTCAAAAGGGGATCAAACAGATTGATTTTTTTTTTTTTCTCTCTCTCTCCTTGGGGTCGTTCACTGATTATCATTGTTGTCCCTGGCTGTGGAAGAGCACACATATCTGCTTAGGGCCCCTGTTGGAAATGCATGGCTAGCGACCAGAAGTCAATGTCCCTGTTTTTAAGACCTAAATACTTGGCTGAAAGCTGCAAGTGGGGATGAAAAAGCCATGATGGAACAGGAAGACACTAAGCCTCGTTTAGCAAGCACACGGGCTCATAACCCACTGTGATCTGTTTTGCAAGAGGAATAAACTCTGTTTCACGTGTGTGTGTGTTTGGGGGGGGGGGGTTGGACTTTATTTTACCCTGATTTACAAGGACAGGGCAACCGCAACTGAATTTAGGCTCAAAGCAAGCAGCTTCAAATCAGATCACACCGGTCACATGTTATCCATTGGACATTCCTGGAATTGTGTGCTGAGAAAACCGTGAAGGTAACATAATAGAAAAGAATGGTTGCATGCACGAGGGAGCCCTTAATCCGTAAATACGCACGCACGTATACTCGCACAACACGCAACATTTTGGGCTGTGCTCGGCTAATATTATGTAACATCCATATTGTGTCTGCGGCAGCCTAGCGCCTCTCTCACCCTTTATGTGTGTGTGTGTGTGTGTGTGACATTGTGTGCCCCTGAGTCTCAGGCTCTGTGTGTTCATCACTGACAATGATGTACACATTTCTAACAATACGCTGGCATGGGAAAGGGCCGCCTCATTTGAGAGGTTTATTATCTCATTGTTAAAACCTATGCATTTGTAATGAGACTGATGCTATCTAGTCCCAAACAACCCAGAGAATCGCAAATCATCCTTGTGCTGTAAACACCGTGAATCTGGTAAGTAACAAAACAGCTATTGACATTTCCTAAGATGTCAGGAAAAAGCAAGGCTACTCTCATAGGAAGCTGCTATTTACACACGTTGGATTGCTTCGCCCAGAAGAACAGGTGTTTCATCGCTTCCTCCCCGAGTAAATAATTCTTAAAACCTTGCTCGAATAGCCGCCTGGCTACCTGTTACATGCCAGATCGAGGCTGACGGGAGAAGGTGAGTAGAACGGGCCGCTTCACCGGCACAGATTTACTCAATTGGCTGGTTGAAATCTGAGTGGAGTGGCCATCTTTGCGAGGTCAGATCTGGACGTGGTGTGAGGTCTGCAGAGTGGCTTTTTATTTAATGCTGTCCAAATGCCAGCGGCTCCCCTGGGCATTTAGGAGACAAGCTCGAGGATTGCTACACAAGTGCTAAATGAACAGCATCTGTCAGCTTGCCAGAGACACACACACACACACACACACACACACACACAAAAGGAGAGGGGTTTTTTGTGTTTAAAAAATTGTGTCTAATTTGCCTTATACTTTTTAATGTGAGCTATTAAATTATTTTTTCCTCCTTGGCTGTTGCACATCTGAAAGATTTCCATATCTTTAGAGGCAAAAGAGACAACTGGGGGGTGCATGAAAGGGAGCCCAGCAAAGGGTCCTCGGTGGGTCTTGGTGGGGTTGGGGGAGTGGCTGAATGGCGGTAAGGGGTTGGCTGGGAAGCTTGGGAGTGGAGCCCGGGCTGTTGGAGGGCACATTGTGCTCAAAGGAGGTTGGGTTGTGGAGCTATCCCGCTGTCTGCTTAATTGAATTTCTTGTGCACTCACATGGCTCACCCCCACCCCGACTCACCCCACCCTACTCCCCCTACCAACTCTTCTTCTTTTGTGAATACGAGGACAATGCGTGTGAGAGACGGGGTGTACGCCGTTAACTGTGAGGCTTCTGTTTAGAAGTCCTAGAAGGAAAAAAGCACTGGGGGTTGCTTTGAGTACAGCTCAGTTTTCTAATCTAAAACAGTGACTTATATTTCCAGACTTCTTATAGTTTGCATTCGCTTCTGGTGGTCTGCAACTTAGTTCCAGTCAAAGACCGCCTGAAACATGATGCTGTCACGGAGGGCTCACTTTAGGCTCCTCTACAGTGCCGCACAGATTGCCTGAAACTCATACCGCTACACTCGGAGTCTCCAAACGAGTCAGGGGGGAAATGCTGTCCAGATGAACTGATTAGGATCCTCTCTGCAATAGTGCTTCTTTGACCTTTTAGACACTTACACATTCCACTGGCCTTTTAGCTGCCAGGGATCGTGAGGAGCAGTCTGTCGCACACAACGACGTTTACGCCTATTGTCCGCAGTTTCCTGACTTTTTCCAGTGCTGCTGAGTCTGTTTCAGTCTATAAACTTCACACATGACACGCTGATGGGAACCATCAGTTTACGTGTCCTTCCTTTTCTGGGAAACAAACACACAAGCCTTAATGGTGAATTAGCTTGACGCGAAGACTTCTAATTTAACAATCTGCTGAATCTCTCAGCCAGACAGGAAATGTTTTAAAAACAGACCCAGGTAATCCGCTTGTAGCTTTTCCCCCTTTTGTCTTTTTTCCAGGCATGGGACTGGTACACCAGTGCTTATCGTGGCTTTGTCTCTTCCCCTTGAGTCGAACTGTGTATCATTCGTGTGTAAGGCAGATGTCAAACCACCATGGAGGTGCACGATGTACACGAGTGATCACTATGATAGGACGTGTTATTAGAGACGGAGATGGTTTTAGTGAAAGCTGTTACTTTTGCTGTGGCCCAGCTAACCCAGAGGATCAGGTTTCTCAGACTCGGTTGAAGAAAGGGAGAAATTTACACTGTCATCAGCATATTTTTGTCCGCTTGTAACATTTTAAGATCAGTATAGCAGCCCCCACTGTGCTGTGGATTTCACTTCTCATAAATTATTAGCCAGTGAGATTTGGAAATAAGCTCAACATTTGGTGACAGCCGCAGAAGTTTAGCAAAACGGATACCTTAATTGCTTAAAAGTTTTTCCCTCCCTTTTTCCAAAGATTTGTTCTTACCAGTTCATATCATTCTGGTCAGCCTGCTGCAGTGGGTGGGTTCATTTGCAGATTGGGTGACCACCACTAACACCGAGCCACACATACAGAGCTGACCTTTGAGCCCTACAGTCCAAAATGCAGGAAGTTATCTTGCTAGCACCATTTTCTGTTTCACTATAAACACAAAAGTGGCATAAGTTTGCAAAGCCTTACAAGAAGGTAGTGAATAGAAACCTACAAGTATGGCTGCTGAATAAACAATGGGGACTTTGTCTTGCTAGTAGCTTAGTTAATGAGCTGGCTAGCGAGCAATTAGCAAGCTTGGATAGATTATTTTCCTTATTCAGTAAAAATGCTTGAGTGTAATGGTGTATAAGCCTGAGAACAAAGGGCACATTACAGAGAAGCCACAGTAGTGACTGGCTGACATGTTAGCGTCCGGCTCACTAGCCGACGTAGTTCGTCAGCTCTGCGATGAGTTTCCTTTCATTTATTTATTTAGAGCGTGTTACCGCCCAGTCTGTCAGCCCACTCAGCTGTGCGCAGCTCTCAGAAACCAGTCAGATAAGTTGGTGATTCACCAGAGATTAAGATGTGTCAAGATACTACTTTGAATTGTAGTTTAGATCGTCATTAAAAACTTGAGCCACCCCTCTTTTCTGTATCTTTTGCTTCCAGGAAGCCAGATTTCTTTTTATATATTTATTTATTTGTTTAAAGTGAGTGATCTTGCGCAATAGTTCTCCAGGCTTTGTGAAAACCTTTCTTTTTCTTTTTTTTTCTCCTTGACATTGGCTGCTTTTCACTTCATTTGCAACCCAGTCCTTGAAGATAAAAGAATAAATGTCAGCCTTAAAAAACTGTCTGCAGCAGAGGAACGGTATATGAACATCGCGTTCTTAGGAAATAAAAAATGGCCCTCTATTGTTCACTGAAGCGTCATCAGAAATGGATTCATTGGAAGGGTGGCTGTCAAGAAGCCATTCATAAGGAAGGGATGTGGGGGTGGGGGGGGGTGGCTGATGTGTTGCCAAAGTTCTTGGGTAATTATGCCAAATTGCATGAGAACTGAGAGAACTGAACTGAAAATCAGTGGCAACAGGACTTAGAGAGTGATGAATCTGAACTGTGAGTCTATACAGAGGAAGTCGAGGAGAGCGGGACAGCTGACTGTCTACAACCATGGGTAAAACACGGTGGAGGCTATCACATGGTTGGGGGCTGCCTGTCAGCCAGTGGTGTTGGAATTATGAAGGCAGATAAATTAGTTAGTACTATGTGGAAATGCTCTTTTTGTACTGTATGTGCCTGTATATCTTTGTATGTTTACACACTATTCACAACATTTAAAAACAGAAAATAATAAGGAGTGGCTCCAGAGTTTTTCATAGTATTTTATACCGATCTCCTGCATCTACTTTCCTGAGTAAAACGTGCTGTTCCTGAGAAGCTGTGCATTAGTGCAATATGTTTAGTCACTCGGCTGAGTCACCCGCTAAACCAACCCACTCAGGCTGAAATTAGGTTCAAATTACTCCTAATTAACTGACTGAGAAGTCATAAAAATACATGTTTAAACTGGGGTCTTTAGCACCTGCCTTTGCTACATGTATGTGTGCCTTAATGACAGCGTGAACTGTTCCCCTCTCTCATTTAGCCATCTTTCTCTTTCACTCTGTTTTCATTTCCCTTTTTTTTTTTTTTGTTACCCTTAGGGAGTGATATGACCTGAAAGCTCACAAAGAAACTGTAGAACCAGTCGTCTTTACTTGCCTCCTGTGTGTGTCTGTGTGTGTGTTTGTTTACTTCAACATACTAAAGAAAATCAGTCACGTCCACATTCATGTGTGACAGAAGCAGTTCTCCCTGCGTTATGATTGGTCAGTTACCTTAAAAGCAAAGGGTCAAGTATTACTTTCATCTCCTGACAGTAGTCTTGAACTAAAACTGTCTCTGTCTCTGTCTCTGCTTATGTTGTCCGCATTAGCTCATAGTCTTCATACAGAGGAGTTTGGGTTTTTGAATGGTTTCCATGTTTTTCTTAAGTATATCTCAGCCAGTCACATCCAGCTACTCTGTTTCTCTGTATGAGCTCCTTTCTTGTTTCAAAGGAAACCGTAGGACCAGCAACACAATGGTGTTTTTCCTCTCTGCCGTCGTTTCAAGTCATTGTGGGGAAGCCTGTGTGGCAGAAAAAGGGCGTCTAAGCAGGAATAGGATGTTTCTGTCACCGATATCCTGTTTGTCCATGCTGGGATTCATGCTTCTGTGCTCCAAGACGCCGAGTTGGTTTCTTGTAACCTCTCCCCTGCTCAGTGGCGCGTTTTCTGGTAAAGATAAACACCTCCATGTTGCTTAGTCAAAACTTAGAAAGAGAGCAGCTGCTCTCTGCTGCTAAACTGAAACGGCAATTTTTGAGATCTTTGTAACTGGAAAAGTGAATACGTTTACGTAAAATCGCAGCAGCTCATCGTTTTGTACTTTGCAAAATACCCCAGAAAACATAATTAGACCCAGCGGTGACTTGGGTTGTGTCACATGTAGTGTCCCTAGAGTATAGCCCGCATCTGTGGCTTGTGTTTCTCCAGCAAACTATCTGTGTGAGGCCCGCTGGGCTGATAACACAGATAGTGGAGAAGAAACACAGGCTCATTGATGTACACGGGACAGGTTAAGAGAGAGAGCCTCAGTGGGGAAACTCTCAGCTGTGCACTGTCAATGAAAAGCCTGCCTGTCAGGACGTCCCACATTCCTGAACAAACAAAAGAGGAAGTGGGTCCCGCTCCTCTTTGTGACACAGCAGGAATGAGACTGCACAGGGAGAGGAGCAGCAGGATGGGGGAAAAAAACGAGGAAAGCGAGTGTCTCTGGGCCACTTTTTGAACTTTTGCCTCCCCCGTCTGTTCGTACCTGACAGACTTATCCCGTCGTTCCCTCTATCCGCTTCCATCTCTCTGCCGATTTCTGTGAACCTGCTGTCTTATTCACTGTCCTTTCATTCCCGTCAGCACGGCACCCGGCCGACAGAATGAGGTTACAGAGCCAGCGTGAGGCTCACGCATACACATAGGTTTGCTCAGAGATCCAATGCGAGGGCCTTTTATGAGAACAAGAAGTTTTACTACAAGTCGTGAATGCTTAACGTTTGCGTGGTCATCAGTGACACGCTGGAGTATATAAACGTGCTGCTGCTCTGTGTCACGCAGATGTTGTTTTAATACAATTAATAAAAGCAGTTGGCTCTGTCGTCCTCACGCTGCGTCTCCGTCTTGCCACCGTGCCTGTCTAAGAGGCTGTCCTTCTTTTCTGATCATTGGGCAGCGGGCTGCTGGAGGGGCTTGGTTGCTCAGTTGCCAAGGCAACAAGCAGTGATCAGTGGGGCGAGTGGATAGCTCCCACGCCTAGCTTCAGAGTCACTGAAGCGAAGAGAGGTAAGGGGTGGGGGGGGATGGGGATTGGTTTGGGCATGGTTGGCCTCCATGGTGGTTGACCCGTGCACAATGATGCCAGCTCCGTCTGTGTGTTTTTCAGAGTTACTCACTCATAATAGACAACACCACTTCTTTTATTTCTGGCACTGTCGTGCGAGGTTGAACTATATTTTGTGACAGCTTTGTACAGGTAAAACACTTCACACTCGTATAACAATTAAATGTAGAATCCACTTTAAATTTCCTAACATAAACCCTTATGAGACCAATACTTAAAACTCTTTTCCTGCTTTTCTTCTAAAATAATGTGGCTAACTTGCCTCGAATGCAGTGCACATTAACTTAGACTCCTCTCGAGTGACCACCTCTCCATTAAAGTCGAGGTAAGCGAAAGATGCTGTACTCCTGGCAAGACCCTTATTGATTCACGTTTCACGTCAGATGGCACTGGATCTGATAACAAGCTGATTAGGATGCAAATGAGAGCTGCTGGACAGGGTTCAATTGGAGCAATTGGCGCGGTGGCAAAAACTCATCTGGGCCGCGCTGTAAAGTCACCATCAGCAATTTGATTTTGTCTACGCAACACCGCCAGTGACCTTCGAGAGTGGAGCAGGTTGCCAAAAGTCAGCAGCTCGTAGATAGAACACCTCTTCATCAGCTCCTTTCGAGGGCCCGGGAGGAACAAGGCGTTTATCTGGATTTTCTGCCTGTCAGCTCTTCTGCTTTGGTCGCTGTGACATTGGAGACTGGAGTCAGCAGATGTCTTCGCATTGCTTCAGTTTACACAGCGCTGTCACCTTACTCCAGCATCCAGTCTTAACAGTTATAGATTGTTTTTTTTGTTTTTTTTGTGACTGCTTGGGCTCTTTAAATGCGGCCGCCTCTGCTCCCGTTTTCATTTTGAAGCCAGCAGAATGAACTTTCTTCACTTCTTTGTGAAGAAGGGGGGAAAAAGAAAGAACTGGTGCATTAAAAAAAATATTGAAATGTTTGCTTTGTTGCTCGGATGAGAGTAGCGTCACATTCTTAGTTGGATGTTCGCTGGATAACCGGAGCACTTGTAAAATGGTGAAACTGGCCACGGGCCATCGAGTTGGATGAGATAATGTGGAGTTTTGACTCTCGGCTAAAGCATCTGGAATCAATCGTACGGTCTACAACACTATTGCTCCATCCTAAGGAATTTTTTTTTTTAAGATGGTTTCAGGTAACATTGCTTTGGTTTGCTCTGGAGGCTAATTTCCTCTTGCAGGCTGGGCTGCGTAACTTAAACATCTCTGTTGTGGTTTGGCCCTTGAGAAACACATTTTCTCTCCCCTGTTTCTTGTCGGGCGCTGGAAAGAAAGTGCAATTGAAACCATTAGGTTATGCATGAAAGTAGAGCTTTAATAGCAAAGTACTCAAAGTCAGACAGTGACGCAAATAACTGAACCACCAGGCTTTTAAATAAATCTAGGTGTGCTGGGAAAAGCATGTCTGTTTTGAACATGGATATATAAAGGAAAAAGATTGTAAAGAGGAAGTTCGACAGATGAAAAGAAGATAAGTCTGAATGTAGAAGGTCAGAGGTCGGCTTTGAAGCTGCAATCCTTGTGAACGCATCAAACGTCAAACACATTAAATATGTATTCATCTGTCTTTTACCACATCCCACTTCTCATGACAAATACTCACTGACGATCTGACAGCTGTCGACATCCCATCAAAAAAAAGGTATTAAGACCACCCCACTTAACTGAGCTCGGCCTCAGATTATAGAGCCTGATCAAAGTCATTATTTATTCAAACCGAGCCAAATGTTAGGCATTTGATTCCACCGTGACAATCGTAAAGCGCTTACGTGAAAGCTGATAATCAGGCGAAAATGCAAGCTCACGGGAAGAAAAGGCGTTTACCTGACTAAATCGATGACTGGCAGCAGAGGGAGAGTGATGCAGATGCTTTTTATTTTGCATGCGTCTGCTGTTTGTGCTGGTATTAACGGTTATGGACTAACCACCAGGGAAAGTCTGCGTGATTATCTAAAAATCTGGTGATGTTCCTGGGTCTCCCTCCGATCCTCTTTGACTCCATCAGAGCTAGCTGTGGGTTCAGCAGATGCGCAGATAATGTCTGATTAAGCACAGGCTGCCTGGCTCAAGCCTGGCCGCAATGATGGCTCTTAAATGGATGGATGTGAGACAGTTTGGTTTAAAAGTGTTGCAGTGGGAAATGGAGGGGAAAGAAATTACCCTCTCTTCTCTTTCTTTTCAAGCCGCCCTGTGTAGAGATAGGTTTTGAGCTTGGTGTAAAGTTGGTAGGTGTCATATAAGGCAAATTGAGGCAGTTATTCATCTTCAGAGGGGCATCACACATCATATTTCAAAACTCTTCTAACTCACACATTGAGGGGAGATGACACTTATGACAGCCAATTATAGCCAGCCTATTTCTCCTCCCCAGCTCTGTGGCCTAGTTGGTTCTGATCTGTACTCCTTGGCTGCTGTTTTCTTTCTTTCTTTCTTTTTTTTTTTCTTTTTGGAAAAGTTCAGCATCGGCACATTTTGAGTCAGACATCTGCTAGCAGGGCAAAAGAGGTTGGCTAGCACTTCATTTGGAGTGTTTCTCACTAGGCACCACAAGAACGTCCTCATCAGTCTCTCAGTACGACTGAAAAAGCGATTTCTAACCAGTGGCTTAAGTGTAAGGTCCTGCTGCAGTAGGAAATGGGGTATGTAGAAAGATTAATGTAGCTATTACACCAAATGATTGAGCTAAACAAATGTAAGCCAAGAAAAAGCAAAAACTAGTTATACTGGTTGAAACGGGAAGTAATTGACACAAAGAAAATGAATAAATGTTTGCAAAAGTCTTCTAAAAGTAAAGATAACTGTTGAAATCATTTGCTAATTTAAAAAAAAAAGAAAAACTTAAACATTAGCTAAGCTATTGAAATAGAGTAGCTAAAATTGTGAATAAAACTTTTTTGCTAAAAATATACCTGTAACTTTAAATGAATATTAAAAAGCTAGCTAAAAGTAAACACTAGGAATAAATGTTAGTGAAACTTGGGTAGAATTCTTAAAGAAGGAATTAGCTGTTGTAACCAAAAGTAGCGGGCTAAATCAGTGGTTGCAATAATAGGCTAATGGTTATCGATGGCTAACTAAGTGAATAATAAGCTGAACGTTATCCAGATTCAGTTTAAAATGAGTTGAGGCTTTTACACGCTAGATGTGGAAATGCTGACCGTGTAATTTCACTGGAAAAATTTGTAGAATCTTGTTGATTTTAACCTGTTAAGGCCGTTATACATCAGGCACTTTGCAAAAAGCTAAACAAAATTCGGACTTGGGCAAAAAAAAGTAAAAGTCAATATCAGGTTATGATGAGTGGGCCCTGATGTTTCTAAACAAGAAAGGGAAGAAACTGAGATTCTGGGTTCATAGATAGTGTTATATTAAAATGTATATATTAAGTACAGGTTAGCGTTTTGAGCTGTGAATGCACATTTAGTCAATACAGTTCTCTGATCAGGGTAGCATGGTGGTTAGCAGTCTTTCATGTTCTCTCCGTATTCGCGTGGCTTCTCCCCGGGTACTCCGGCTTCCTCCCACAGTCCAAAGACATACACTTAGTGGGGTTGGGTTAATTGAGGAAATTGCCCAATGCGGGACTGATTGTGAGTGTGAATGGTTGTCTCTGTCTACGTGTTAGCCCTGCAACAGACTAGCGATCTGTCCAGGGTGTAGCCCGCCTCTTGCCCTAAGACAGCTGGGATAGGCTCCAGCGCCCCCTGTGACCCTGAGAAGGATAAGCGGAAGCTTAGTCAGAACAGTCAGATCTGTTCATTAAAAGTCATTCAAGAATTTGGCATTAAAGATGACATGTTTGTCACACGTAACTCATAAATTTCAATAACTGTTTAAAAGTCTCACATAAATTTAACAATAGTTTAGAAGTTTAACTAAAAATTTAAATGTGTATAATCTCAGCGTAGTCAAAAAACCCACCCACAATCAAATACCAACTCAAACTATATATGATATCATTTTGAAATGTACAGAAATGCTGTAGCCACTGAGATATTGTCATTGCTGTGTGTCTGAGTGAACCGATTGACCCCACACATCCTCATATGCAGATGCTACTGCACAGAAGGACTCAAAGGGCGCTTGCAGAGTGTGTCCTTCACCAAGGCCAACGCTTGAGTTTGTGATTTTGAAGCAAAGTGACTCACCGAACTCATGTGTTCTTCCATCGCCACTACTTCACCATCAAGTCCAGCCACATTTAGCCTATTAATTTTTGCACACAAACAAACATCTCATATTCTAAAACTGTCTATCTTCGCAGACGCCTGTCACTATATTTTTAGTGGCAATTTTGCGACAGAGTAACAAAACCAGCCATGGGGAATTTCAAGAGACATTTTACCCTGTGTTATCTCCTCTCCATCCACTCCTCCTTACTAAATCTCCTCTCAGTGGGCAAAACATGGAAGTGGATTAAACCGCTTGATGTTGTAGCTGTGCCACGGATCTCAAACGTGGCAGAGGGTTTGGAGGGGAGGGCTTCTGTTTAAAAAGGATTTGAAGAGCAGGGCCCAGTGCTATATCTCTGCCCACCGCTCTTTTGAATACGTGGCACGTAGCCCTGCGTATGATAGGCGCCGAATAAACCGATGCACTCTCTTAAACCCTTTAGATGACATAGCAGTGTTAAATGGCATGTGTGCTTGATGAAAGTGCCTCTCACTCGGGTGCAATAGAGTGCCCTAACAGGAAGCGGAAGGATAGAGCATGAGAGAAAGGAGACGAGTGTTTCTGACAGGGCTGCTGAGGGGGAACCTTTCTGTAAGAAGGATGCAAGGTTGAAGATCCAGGAGCAACGGAGGACACTGCAGAGCAAGCAGTGTTCCCTTTTTGCCAGTTGCTAGGATACTATACCCTTTTTTATTCAGCGTTATGGGGTGTGCTTTGCAGTGTTTTCTCCACAGAGAGGCACCTCTTTTAGCTCTGCTCTTCTGCCATACATCTCACTGTGCATTGTGACAAATTTCTCCTGTCAACTTTAGTTATTCTTTTTTATTTATTTTTTTTAAACTTCTAAACAAGTTGAATCTTGCTGCAGAGGAATGTATCTAAATGGAGGCGTTTTCCAGCAGCTGGTGACTTTAAATCAGGCTTCCCTTGAGCAGGAATGTGTGCTCCGTACCTGCAGGGGCCTCCTTGTAGTCAGCACATGTAC
>VUQR01035155.1:5272-25513 GCA_015108515.1 Hemichromis elongatus | reverse complement strand
GAAAAAAAGGGAGGCATGTGGTAGCGGTTTGAGCTCAGTTAAGCTACGTAAGGTGGAGCATTTATGCAGCGTGAAACGAGATGAAAGGTTCAGTGTAAGCACTTTCCATGCAGAAGTTTCATTCACTGTTTAAAAGAAATACTGGATGAGATAACACTTTCATAGAAAGCCACAAAGTAAAATAAAAACTTTTAAATAAAAACAGCTTGCGACAGAGCGGTCCCGCGAGCGAGCGGAAAGGCTGACAGAGGAGGTTTTCAGGGAGCTCACGTCAGTGGCCATCAGCTGATGAGGGGAAATCTGAGAAATTGTAAAACTTAAGAAAAATGTGCAAGAGAGAGAGAGAGAAGATCCGAGCACATATGTGGAAACATGAACAGGAGAGAAAACCAATAGCATTAACGGAGCCTAAATAAAGAGGAGACCGAGTTATTGGTGGAGCTGATGGGAAGGATGACGGGAAGAGTATAAAAGAAAGAGGAGGGGTGAAATATCTCAAGGCAAAAAAAACAAAACCTCTTAGAAAAACTTCTGAAGAAGACGCACAGAAAAAGACTAAGGAGCTAGAAACATCACTACACCTGCAGAGCACTGAACAGTGCACATTACTACGCACTGAAAAAAGGACTTGGCGCCGACTTAACATACTTTCATTTTCAGAGGAGTAAATATTTCACCAGAAGAAAGCCTTTTATCTCTGCTCGCACGGCTCCCACTTTATCACTGTGTTTTACATTGCAAGGTACAAAGTGCAAGTTACATTCTGCCCCGCATACCTTTTGAGTCACATAAGTGATTCCTATTGCTCTCTTGTACCAAACACCGAACACATTAAAGTTTTTTTTTTGTAAAGAATTTTAATTTTTTCTTTATTTGTTTTGGCCGGCCTTGCTGTGTGGTGATGATTCCACACTGTTCACTTCTTTCCTGATATCAGCCACACCATAGGAGACTTGGCACTTCATAATTGTGAGGCGAAAACTTGTAACGTGAGTTGATGTAAGGTAAATGCATTGATGCATGCAAACGGTAGAAGCAGGAAGATACGTGTTATGGTAAAAATGCAGAGGAGTTCTTATTGCCTCTTGTATCTATGCTTTGCATGGATGATCCTGAGACATTTGGTTCTCTGTATTGATAACAAAGCTGTAAAATTAATATAACCCAAGAGGGATAAAACAGCTTTGAAAACCTTATTCTTGGCCAACTGCTTTGTTGTTTTTTTTATATCTAAAATTTCCTTGAGATTTCATACATGCAGTTTTGGGTCCTGGTGACCACTGAAATTGTAGTTGTAGCTCTCTCTCCCAGTTCATCTAGCACCTTCAAAGCAACTGCTCAAATATCTGCCTGGAGGCATTAGCAAGATCAGCTGCCTAATGCTCACTAACCAGTCACTGGAGACCAGTGTCCCACCGCACAGCTTGGCAGGGTTTGACAGCAGTTTGACAGTGGCGCTACTCTTGGCCTCGGCGATGATTGGCTTATCAATAACGCTCCCACGGCGCTGATTTGAATGATTGATGCTTTTTAAAAGGTCTGGCTTGTACACTCCCTTTTTCACATTTCAGCCTTTAGCTTAAACCCCCAAATGCAACGCTATGCAAATCTCTTTTGTAGCCGCACTTTCGTAAACTTGCATATCGCCATCAGTGTGTTTCTCAACCGATGCGGCTTGGAGTGGATCCAACTTCTTAGCTCTGCTACCATCAGATGTCTCAGCGGTGGTCTGATCGCTTATTTACATGTTTTTTATAATATGAGTTATGGCTTTCACTGTAAAATATGGAATGTGAAATTGTGATTACTGCAAGGCCGCAGATGTTAATAGCTCTCATGTGGGACCTCTTTGACTCTTTACATTTCTGTGGGAAGCCAATAAGAATGGCGTGCTGACAGGAACTTGGATGAAAGGTGCAGTGAGTGCATTCTATTGTTGTTATGCTGTTTAAAAAAACAAAAACAGGTTAGTTACGTAATTCTGAGTCTGTGAAGATACCCTTTTGCTGAGCTGCCTCATGGGATTCCACATGCGGAAAGAAAAATGTGACAGAAAAGGTCATATTCCACCAGGTGGAAAGGGAGACCAGGCGGTTTGCCTTAATGTCGTCATTTTAATTTCCGTGCTTTGTGAGAGCGTGGAGAATTTTATGCGCGGATTCATTTTTTTCCACTAGGTTGGCAAGGAAGTGTTAGAAATGTGCATGAAACTAGCAGTTCTACTAGTGAAGGAGACACAGCAGCTGACATCAGCTTGTCAGCCTACAGCGGTTTAACTTTTAATTATTTTTGTGCAGTTTGAAGCTCGTCTTGCGTCGTTCTCTTTGGTCACTGTGCTGACACCACACGGACAGAACACCATCCATCCGTCCATCCCTTCCTGAGCAGGATTGCTCGAAGCTTTCCCGGCGCACACACTGAAGCAAAAGGCCAGTCTGCCACAGGGCTGACACACAGAAAAGAAGACTGAGACGTTCACACCGTTCGGCGTAGCCTGCGTGTTTTTAAACTGACAGGAAACCTGAAATCTCAGAGCATGAGAACAAAGGAAGAAGTGGAGGGGGGAGAATCTCCCCTTCCTCTCGCTCAACACTTTGGATTAAGTTGAATTTTTAAACGCAGACAGACATGAAAATATTGTCAAGGACAAAAAAAAAAAAAGCTAACATATGTTCCTGTTTGCTAATCTGGAGCTTTTACAGTAAGATGATTAGAGGTTTGAGAAGCCTCCATTTAAAAATGAAACAAAAAAAAAAAGCCGAGGGCTGTTTGAATCCACTTAGAAAGATTTACCTCCCTCTTATTTATTTTTTTTTAACTCCTCTGTTCTCTGTTCATCTGTAAATGTATACAGATTTATTTGCCACCAGCCCGTTTCTCCATTTCCCTTTTGACACAGTAAAGTTTTTTTTTTTTCTTTCCTCCCAACTGGATTCTGTTGGAGACTTACGGCTCACCGCCCTCTGTTTTTACTGTAGGCCTGTTGGTACAATCAGTGGAGTCAGAGACCACCTGGCCACCGCTGTCTTGTTCTGATCTGTGTCACTCACTGCTAATCTGAGTTGACACGGCGACTCCCAGAGGACAGCTGGCTCCGCAAACGACAATGGAGGCCAAGCAGCGCGTGACCCAGCCGTGCTCGCTGAGATAAAGTTAGCCCCGCTTTTGTTCTCGACTGGTGTCTGGTGCCTTTTGCTGTGGTCGTCTTTGAGGGAATGCCTCGCCTATAGTTCAAACCTTCTGCTTAAGAGGGGCGGCCAATCGGGAGAAGAAGGGCGAATGGGCTTAATAGGAGAGAAGCTAATAGAAAGTTTGTTTCAAATAGCTGATGAACTTTCTGGTCAATGAGCTAGATTTTGTCAGCTGAACTAGGTCGACTGTTGCGTTGCATGAAGTTTCTGGAGAAGTTTTGAGGCATTCGTGAAATAAAAATCCAATCCTGGTCGTTAAAATTATTATCCCAGTCGAGTGCATATTTCACTCAACCACCTTCTAAAGTTCAGCGGCTTCAGAAGCCAGCGGCAGCTTCTGCCACAGTTATAACTTCCCAGTGAAAAATTGTCCCTTCACATTTTTTTTTCCTTCTTCTTCTACATTTTATTTATGGCAGCCAGACCCCAAAAACCATCTTCAAAGATTGCATCTGTCAGACTGACATAAAACGGGCTTCTGATCCTGCCCCCATCAGAGGCTTCAAACCAAACAGCCTGTGTAACCCACCCGCTGTGCAAACGATAGCCATGCATCACGCAGAGAGAAAGTGTGACTTGACGACCAGACGATGGGGTACCGGGCAGGTCTTGTATAATAAAATTACCAACTGATGAGTTTCCATTAAGCTTTATGAGGCATTTATGTGTGTGTGTCTGTATGTGTGCCTTTTACTGTAGGCTGATTCAAGGCAGGTTAACCATCTGGCCATAAACCTCTAGTCTTACTCGCTAATGGAATTTGTTCCTAGGATTCGCAACTCATGCATGTATGTGTGCGCGTGTACAAGCTACACTAATAAACCTAATGACCGTAAAGTCAGAGGCAGGGTTTAGGCCTATTAAAAGCATGCAGCGCTTCACTGCTACACTGGCACTTATGGAATTGGGACCCTTGTGATGTACCACTGCATGGTGTGTGCGATGGGATTTTAAACTCTCCCTATATGCTGGGTTACAGAATATCCATAATGCTTTAATCCACTCCATTATCCGATTGAATCTAAAGCTCTAAATTTTCAGGGCGGCGGCGGTGGCAGCGGCGGTCGTAAAATGTCATTATTGGCGTAAGGCTGGAAGTAGAGTTAATGTTTGCAACGGCACCGCTTCCATGCAGCCATTCATTAGCTTCATTAGCTAAGTGTTTACTCGTATAATTAATCACCCTCACATGATTGGAGCTGCTTACTTTATTGATTGGGCTTCTTTACAAAGTATTTAAACCCCTGCCAGAACAGAGCGCCGCTTAGGTATTTGTCACCACAGGCTCTATTTCTCTTTAAGTTTTTTAATTTAGTGTTGAAGGAAATCGTTATTGGCATATTGGAATATTATGAAAACTGTTGTTCTCAGTCAGGGGGGTCCACACCCAATTTAGGAGAGAGAGAAAAGGCGCAAATGAATTTGGCACAGGGATTTTACTAAAGATAATGGATTGCATTTATATAGCGCTTTTCAAGCACTCAAAGCGCTTTACAATTCCACTATTCATTCACTCTCACATTCACACACTGGTGGAGGCTACAGTTGTAGCCGCAGCTGCCCTGGGGCAGACTGACAGAAGCGAGGCTGCCATAGCGCGCCATCGGCCCCTCTGGCCAACACCAGTAGACGGTAGGGTAAAGTGTCTTGCCCAAGGACACAACGACCAGGACAGAGAAATGGGGGGATCGAACCGGCAACCTTCCGGTTACAAGATGAGCGCCCCAACCCCCTGCTTCAGATGCCACTGAAGCAGCTATGAAGGGACTAGTGATCCATCTCGAAGGACACTGGGCTCTAGATCGGTTTTAGCTGTACACATTCGGACAGAGCAGCCACCTTAGGAAAGCTTAGCAGGACTGTGCGAGGAAAGCAAGTTCTCAATGCAGCCCTGCCCTCTCGGGCCTGCCACGTGGCAGAAATAACCAGGAGTGTGGCCTAATGCTTGCTTGTCACAATTCGTAATACTTATTTCCTCAAAGGTTGCCGGCATTTAGGCTCGCTTGACTCCTCTTCTCCCTCAAGTTTCACACCTTTGACTTTATCTTTCATGCACTTAAATATTAGATGAAGAAGTGTTTTGTTTTTTTATCCATCTGGAACCGTTAGGTGTCATCTTGCCATCAACAAGGGAAAAGGAGTACTTGTTCGCTTCGATTAAATTGTTACTTTGCCGCAGGAACCTCACGTCGAGGTTAAACACATCCTGTGTCTGTGAATGTGATTATTAGCAGCGTGCCCCTGTTTAGACTTGTTATAAGCGGTTCTCCGGGAGAAAAGGATGCAGACATTTCACAGCTGGACAGACTGGTCAGTTTTACGTGGAGCTGAAAAGAAAAGAAATTCAAGGGATAATATCAGTGGCGTGGATAATGATTCCTGGCTAGCCTTGTTTTCTTCTGCAGTGGAGACTTCAGTCCTGCCAGCTCTAACCATTCATAATGGGCTATAATAGAATTCCCTTTGTTATTATGCCTGTTTCTGTCCTGTCTGCACAGTGTCTCCTGTCTCCCTACTGTACGCCTTGCTGTCATTCTCCTGTTTCCTTTCTAATGGCTCTCTTTCCTGACGACTGCAGAGTATAAGTGCTGTCGCCTTCGCTTAGTTTCACCGTTTCTCAAATCACTGTTGCGGGAGCGAGCGGGAACTCGGATCCAGCATCAATCCCATTTTAAGCTGTGGTTTGGATGAGATACCGTCTATCTGAACAGCCCTTACATAAGACCTTTTTCCCCTTTGTGGCAGTTACTGTGCCAATAGCACCCTTTATCCTGCAGCGCTCAATTGGTAGTTGGTACACCTCCAGACGACCCCGGTGCACGGACAGGGTTTTATATCCGTTTGTGAGAATCGTCCTTGTACTGTTAAAAAAACTCTCTCAACTAGTTGTGCAATTAGAAATGGAACCCGACTGAGGTAGGATGTTTAAGACGATACCATTAATGATGTATGATTACAAGGTTAAAAAAGTAAAAGTTTGTAAAAATTTAGTTTTTCTTGCTCACAGGAAGTCGTGGATTACTTTTATGCTCTCAATGACTCCTCGAATCAGCTGGTTTATGTTTGTGGTGCTCCAAGCTCACTTTGCAAACAGGAAAGTTGTAGAGTGTCTTCTGGTGAACAAACTATGCAACAAAAACACTCATAGAAGGTTGAATGGTGTTTCTCCTGTCTCTAATACTGACTGATAGGGCCCATAGATTGGTTGAGAACTGTTTTAAGACCTAACTTTACCTGTTATACTCTGCATTATTCATCTTTGCCTGTGAAGACTGTTAAATGGGATTCCTGCTGGCATACTTTACTTTCTTCTCATTGACGAAGAAGAACACAAACTCGCCTGCTTCTCTTTCTATCTTTGCACCAGCAGCAGTTTGTCTGCACAGAAAAAGTAGTGAATACTGCACCTATACGACTCTGCATTAAGGTTGGTCTATACTTACCCAAAACCTCTTCTTACTTTATTCATATGCAAAGTCATTTTTGGGATTTCCTACATGTTGTCACAGGTAATTCTTTGTTTTGAGATATAGTCAACATAAATGCCCTCCATGTCAACACACAGCAAGACAGATGTTGTCAGCTCACAGATTAAATAGCGCAGTCACAAGCTGAATCTTGCCTGCCTTTTTTTTTTCTTAGTTTGTTTTCTCCGATTTACATTAGAATGAAATCACTGGTGGTTAATATTGGCGTCAACAGTAATAAACCGCTGTATGATGTCACTGGAAATGTTATTTTCACAGGATTGGAAGAAAAAGCCCCGCTTTGCGGATTGCATCAGAACCCACATGGGAGATGGGATTTTCAGAGGCCGATAATAAAGGGGTTTCGGTGTTGTACTTATGGAAGGAACGTCCCCTGTATTTACCATCTAACTGCTCGCTCTTTAGACTCTGCTTACATAAGCACAACCTTTGCCAGCTCAGCAGTCAGTCGGACAGGCTTTTAAAAGAATGCAGATTTATGCAAATGAGGCTGCTATGGGGTTTGTGGTGGCGAAACCGTGGTAACGGGAGAGGAATGAGGTTAAATAGGGCCGTGGGCTCTGGGGGAACGTTCTCTACCCACAATGCCCTCTGGTGTTTGTTTACACACTGCGGTGGGTTGTGGGTTGTGCGAGGTAAAGCCAGCCATCTCTTAAGCCTCTTCTGCAAAGCCTTTCATGGGCACTGTGGGGTTTCATGTTGATGGCATCCAGACGTTTACAGGCAACATATCTTTGAATCTGTCGCCCAGACTCGCGTGTTAAATTGTTGTTTTTGCTGAAATTTCCAAAATGTTATATATTTATTTTTTTTCATTTCATTTTGTTGACTAAAACATGATTTAACTCAACAAGTTAATATTCGTAATTCCTCTTAGCAAGGCACTCCTAATCCCCCAAAACAAATCATCCCATCTAAATGGCTGCATTATGCTCAAATGTATTCAGACAAAGGCGAGTGTGCGGTTTTGTGTGCTGTTATTTAAAATAAATACAGAGAAACGCACTAATTCCACCATCATCTTCTTCTGCGCCAGCAGAAAATGGTTGCTGATCTAGAGGAATGACGTGCCCCATCCCTGAGTCAGTCAAGAGTTAT
This sequence comes from Hemichromis elongatus, assembly GCA_015108515.1. Taxonomy (NCBI): domain Eukaryota; kingdom Metazoa; phylum Chordata; class Actinopteri; order Cichliformes; family Cichlidae; genus Hemichromis; species Hemichromis elongatus. The sequence goes on along the minus strand of VUQR01035155.1, from coordinate 17,736 downwards.
GACCCTTGACCTTCATTGTCGAGGGCCCTGAGTGCTGCCGAGCGTGAGATATCGGTGAAGCCTTTTTTTGGTCCTCTTGGTATTGGCATAGACTGAACGGAATATATTGCTCACCCCTGAAAGCTTTAGCGAGCCCGTGACAGCGTCTTAAATTAGTGCACGAGCGCTTTTAATGTCCATTTATCTTGTAGTTTGGTTCCTGACCTTGATTGCCCAGTAAACCAAGGGGTAAAGGATGATTTTAAAAAGGGTTATCTGCTAAATAACAGAACATACACGCTGTGCAGGAGTAGGCTGAAGAGTTTCAGGACAGCAATCTGAAGGCGAACAATAGCTTCCAGCTAATCCATCTACAAAATGTCACTAATCTTTTTCTGTTTTGTCTCGCAGTGAATAGCCATCGCACACACACACGGACAGTAAGGGTGCGGGCCAAATTAAGCCCACAGCTTTGATTTCACAGGATTAAACTCAACTAGCTGCCTGATTGCCTTTCTTTTAGCCTAATCAAAAGATTAAGGGCATGGGGCAGTCGTCTGAGAAGTGGCCTAGTACTGTGTAGCACTCAAGCAATGCAAGTGCTAAACCATATGTATTGATTTTTGACAGCTTTTGCTTCTAGTCACCCTGGAGATCTCCCATTGGGGAAAAAAAACAAAACCACTACATAAATATGTATGCATTAATGCGTGGCCTCATACTGTATACGCAATCAATGACGCACACAAATATCACACGTCCTGTATTGCAGGCGTATTTTCAGCCCGACGCCCGTAGGTGCAGACGTGCAAAGGCATCCGCTGACCCTGCAAGGGTGGTGATGACGAGCTGAGGAGACAGCGGAGGGAGTCATCACTTTGTCGGGCAGGATGTGTGATGGGAACAAGACGCGCATCAGTGTCGCTGTCTGCCGGAGTACCTATAAATAAATCGGGCTTCTCTCCCTCTTTCTCTGCCGCCGTCGAGGCAGACAGATTGATCAATAGCTGGACGTCAGAGAATTAGACCAGTGTTCAATTTCGACTCAATGAAAGCGAATAACCTCTGACATTATGAAGAGCCCCAGCTGACCTGTGTGTAACTGTGAATGTCTGAAATTGTCATGATTAGATGCATTACAGGATATGATTACCGTGGGGAATTGGACAAAGTCGATAGGGATTCGCTGCCAACATCCGCTTGTTTTATCCAGACAGATTGATCTGCGTTGGAAAATATGAGGCCAAATGAGGATGCAAGAAGCAGGAAACAAGTGAAAAGCCTATTTTGTAATGTGTTTAGACTTCTGGACCCAGAGAACATTTCCAACTGACAGAAGCCTATTAGTGTAATTGAAGAGCAGTTTGGGTGTCCCACTGCTTTTCTCTCCACATTCCTTGAACCCTCTCCAAACTTGTTTTTAACAAGGTTCAGAGGGCCAGCCTCTCCATATGTTTATATATATATCCATATGTTTTTTTATGTTTTTGATTTTGAAAGTTTTGGTCTTTATTTTGAGATCTTATCTCATCAAAAGGGCTGTTGGATCAACCAAAGGGACGCTGTGTTCTGCTGTGATTCAGTGCTTTCACTATTAGCGCTTTTACGCACGTGACTGGAAGATTTTATTTTTTTAATGTTTTTTTTTCTGTCTGGATGAGACGCTGGACCAAAAACCTTACTTCCATTAGGGAAAGAAAATCCAGAAAACGGCATGTTAACCAAATATTAACCTCATAATTGCCAAATTAATTTACCAATAGTCAGATGTAATTCATTTCTCCCTTCACAAGACCTGAAAGTTAATGCTTAGAAGACAGGAAGACCTGCTGTTACTCTTAAACAGAGACCACAAAGCTTGTTTATTCAGTGTTTTTATTGTGGTCAAGGTCCAAGGTGCACTTTACAAGTCACTGTCTACTTTCCTCTGCATGCCTGCACAATGCTTCGTAAGGCCATGTTATTCATGTGATACACCAAAGTGTGTGAAATATTTATGCCACCTAAAACTCCCTGAGGCGAAAATCTGTAGTAGTTTCTCTCTGCGTTGAACCCGCTCTGAGCTCTCGGTGTTTGGTTTTGTTTCCAATCGACAAGCAACAAATGATTAACGAGCCGATCTCACCTGGTCAGTGTTTAAGAGCTGTCGATGCGCTCCATCCTTCCCTCTGGAGCGTAGTTCATTTGACACTTTTAACTTTCACGCTAGTCACTCGGCTCCCTTCAAGCATAAAGTAACAGTGCGCAGTTATCACACTTCCACATTTTCATGCACATGAGAAAAAAACAAAACATGGCTCGATTCTTCCTACAGCACATTCTCCCACGTACACATGCACGCGTTCGCGCACGGGAGAGTGCGTGGGGAGGTGAGGCGCTCGCGCTCCCTTGGAGTAGGTGCCATGTCTTGTCAGATGGGGTTAGCTCCCCGCTGGCTGATGAGCCAGTCGAGGCTTTGAAGACCTTCCAGGAGCCCGTGGTTTACGTGGTTGGGTTGCCAGGTTTTGCCATCCCCCTCATTAATGCAGCATGGTTGCCCACTTAACTTGTTCTTCTCTCTTCCCTTGGCCAGTTCACCCTGGCTATGACCGATTACTGTGCATCCAAGCAAAGGCACTAACTGGCCAAGTGCATGTACCACATGAAATATTAGCTTGTGTTACTGCAGTTTATAAAAACCTAATTGATAAATTAAAACTGTTAACCTAGAAAGCAAAGCCTGAAACCCAGTTTTTTGGTATCCTCAGCCACTCCTTGGGCTAAAATGTCATAGAAAAAAAAAACCTCCTAAAGACTTTTTTTAGAGAATGAGTTTCCTAACTAATCTGCCGAGCATATCTACCTGAATCTAACATCTTGTTGGGCTGACAGTACACAGCCATGTCTACGTTATGGAACATAGAAAGGCTCTGCAGGCAAATGTCACTGAATACTTTTCCTTTTGTTTCTCTTTGTTTGTTGGACACAGTTTTTCTTTCCATCATCTTGATGAATGTTTCATGATAGTTTCATTTTTACGAAAGGGCGGAGGTTTGTTAGACTTGCAGCTTCCAGGCAAAAAGAAAGCAGCGCTGTTATCTTGCTATCTTAATGTTTGGGACCTAAAACTGCAAAATAAAAAAAGTGGATTTTCTTTTTTAAAATCGACAAACTTTGCTTTTTGTATCGTTCTTAGAAATGCTATGTCAGTCAGGCTGTACTCCTCACCATTCAAGTGCATACATGGTAAGTTGGAGGCAGCGAGAGAATGAAGACCCCATGAGAGCATCAGTTACGACAGATACGCCGTTTAAGTCGGAACTTTTATGCATTATGAGAAGAGACTGTAGTTAACTGGGCTTCAAAGCTGAGCCATCCTGTGTGGCTTGATATGGCCTAGCATTAATGGTGCCTTCACACCAAACTTGTTATCGTCATGCTCGATAAAATACAAAGCCTTTGCAAATTGAGGCTAATCTGTATTCACAAGTTAAAATTTAGCAGCTTAACTTCACACTGTTTTGAGAGCAGTTGATGTCGTCCAAAAAGTCCACTTTAATGTGGCGTGTTACGCAAGCAACGCATTTCTGACCATTATACTACACCGTAACTCTCCTTCCTCTCAGAAGGAGAGGTGGTGACTGTACTTCTACTTGTAGTGACGCACTCATAAAAAGGGTTTAAGGATAAGTTCAGCAAATAATTGGTTTTTACAAAAGCAATAAAGTGATGGAACAATAATTCAAGGAATTACTTTTGCAGCCAAAATAATTTTAGCTACACAAAAGTCCTTACATTCAAATGATTACTGCTGCTCTGACTGCCACCAGTGCCTGGCTGGAGGGAGTGGCGTCTCGCCATTTTTTTTTTAATTCTCTTCCCACTCTGCCTTTTCTCATATTCACCCCCCTTTTTCAGCTTTTTTAGGTGAACCTCTTTCAGATTCCGCTTCCCAGCATGAATACGGCCCGTTCCAAACTGAGATTTTAAAAGGTACGGGTTAGTTGAGCTATTTTAGTATAACGATTTGAGCTTCATGTAAGCAGTGTAACTGATTCCACTATTGACTCGGGTGTAAGTGCGGAGAAAAAACAGCAGGAACAGTCCATACTGTTTCACTTTCTTCAACATCTTGAGGCAATTGACCCAACTTTTTCCCGCCTTGAACACATGTACACACACACACACACACATATATATAGTGTAATCACAGATGGGTTAAAAAAAAAAAAAAAATCCCCTTTCTCGCACGAACCCTCTCACTCATTCTCCCACCCCTCCCACACGAGCTCACACTGTCAGCTTAGACACCCATGCAGCCCACATGCATTCCCTGTCTTAAAAATGTTGTGCAGAAGCACTCATACATGCTATACACACACAGACACGCACATCGCTGGGAGAATATACATGTCTGTGCGTTAAAACACTGAGATACAGCTGTGAATAGGAGATGAAAGCCAGAGCCAAGCCAGGAATAATAAAAGCAGAGTGATTTCAATGCACTGCAGGCTTTCTAAACAGCCCTGGGAGCTGACTTGAAAACATAAGGGGATTCTAAAGCCTGGTCCTTTTTAACCGTACTGTTTTACCAAAGCTACTTTGATGTAACAAAGACCTCGGAGCCAACGGCACGGAGGCTGGTTTTTGTAATATTCCCGCCACTATCTGCCCAATGTCGATTGTAAATGTATATGTGTGGTCTAATTTTAACATCTGTCAACATTATTGTTGCAAGCATGCCTTGTTCCCTCTTCTCTCTGCTCTTAAAAGAGCCTGCCATGACCTCCGATAACATCAGGTGTACCTTTTCCACTCTGGGGTTTGAAACATACGCACCAAGGGTGTAATAGAGAAAAAGAACTAATAAAGAGATGGAAAAGCAGGCTACAAATTTAAGGAGGAGAATGATATTATACATACGCTATCCATCACAGTGACACTAATTCTGCCATTTCTTGTGGATGATACATTATCATTATGAGGTGATTCCGTGCAGGCTATATAAATCATCCTGGGAGATAAGGGGACTCTAACAGTGACAGAAACTAAAGGAACTCTCTGGAGGTTTGACCAATCGTAGCGCGGTGGAGCACTGTTTTAGGAGAGGGTTCTCATTTGTTTGTACTGTAAAATGCTGCAAGTGGTCTACCTTATCCTGCTAATCAGCAGTGTAATGTACAAAATGTCCCACTTATTAAAGGCGAGGAGAGGTGAGCAAATTTAGACTGTATATAAAAGATGGACACAGACGCTATAATGTCACCCATTGGTTTGTGGACTACTGTTATTAAGCCTGAAGTATGCCATTTTGCCTGTTGCTAATTTATTTTTATTTATTTGTTTCTAAACCAGATTTTCCAAATTTGGACAAAAGGGTGGGGGTAATTCTTAGCTAGCATTAGCTTTATTAGTTAGCCACTTAGCTTAAGGTAAAATTACTTACTGACTAAACTGAACAGCCAACTTCTTAGATGTCTTCTGGTAGCGAGCTGATTAACTGTTGCTCAAAGTGGCCAAACCCCTAACAATTTAAGCCTTAATGTATAATTTAAATGGGTAAAATTGACCACTATACTATTGTTGGAGAATGCAAAATGCACCACTTTTTTCTTAGAGTTTAACAGTTTTACGAACTTGTATAGAAAGTTTATAAACTTGTAAATTTGTGCTGTAAAGTTGGTCTTTTAAACCTAGGAGGGGTCTATGCTCGATTGACTTGTCTTTGGAGACGCCCTCAAGTGGCTATTTGAAGAACTGCAGTTTTTGTCACTTGTGCGCTGGCTTCAGATTTCAGTCTGAGGTTCCAACATGGATTCAAATTATTTTAAAGGTCTTTTTATTTTATTTTATTTTGTTTTATGGCGACAGAAGTGCATTTAACACGTATCAGCCTTCAGTGCATTCAGTGCTGTGTAACACTGAATAGATATAACAAAATATTAGAAAACCAGCCGTAATCGTTATGCATTAAATTTCTGAAGTTGAGATCATTCTGTAACACATAAATTGTCTTGTGCAGTATTACAATCCATCCACACTTGTTTCACTTGTGATTTGGCTCGCAGATATTTTTGTCTCCTAGAGGCGTGAAGCAAAGGCAGCAAGATGGGCTGTTATAGACAGATGGGCATAGTCCACTTGGAGCCTCGTAGCAAACAAACGGGAGCTAGTAGAGGCCAGACCCTTTTTAAAAAAAAAAAAAATAGGGTCACAGCAACTTTTTGTAAGTCTATTATCAGTCAGATTAATTGCCTCGTATGTGTTTTTATTGTCATGACATCATATCAGGCCAGTCTCTTCAAAACTGCACTTTTTTTCCTTTCAGAGCAGCAAAAGAGCCGTAACGGAGAGAGTCGTTAAAGTTATGTGATGTAGTAAAACGTAGAAATGGAGGGAAAAGGGGAGTGAAGCGGAGGTAAGGAGGGGAGTGGCTGCTGGAAGTGGGTCACAGTGGCACTGACGTGATAAAAAGTGACGCGCTGAGAGGGGGGATGGACTCGTGCCGCTGTCTGTGTCACCTTTTGTCCGGCGTGCGCACAGATATATACAGTCTCACATCAGCTCAATTCAGTGGGTAAACAACAGGCGCACAGATATAAAAATAGCTCACGTAAAGGCTGAGTTTTCCTCTCTCTCTTGCTCTCTCTTCCGCTTTCTCTCTTGCTGCATTGTTTACATCCTAGTTGGAAATATTTCACTGCTTCACAACATCTTCTACTCGCTTTATCATCTGTTTAAGATTGCATTCAGGCTGTGCATAAATAATAACGTCGTCTCCCATGGTCTTTTTTTTGTGCGTTCGTGTGTGTGTGTATGAAAGAGTAGATGCACCGAGCCGTGTTTTGAAAGGCGGTTGTTTTGGCTCGGCTGTGTGATCTCTGTATGATCTCTAGCGTTTCCTTGTATGCGAGTGATGCAGGGGAGAGGATGTGTTGCTGGAGGGGCTGAGGGGATAAAAGGATGAAGGAGTGGCAGGGGAGCCAGGGAACAGTTTAATTGCCTGACCCTTCTCCCACCAGGATGACTCTCTGGAGCTGGGTGTTAAAGAGAGAGGGTGAAGGCTGGATTCCACGAGCAGATCCCTGCAGCTCTGAGCACATGCACTCTGCGTGTGTGTGTGCATATGTGTGTGTGTGTGTGTGTTGTGAGTTCTTGTGAATGTTCCCACAGCAGATGTGCACATATTTGAGAAAGACGACTTAATCATGCCATGCATGATGCTGAAGGGATGCACTTTGAGATTTAGCCCCCTATAACACATCAAAGGCTTGTGTGTAGTAGAAGGGGAGGGCTGGTTGCTGTGGTATGTAAAGAAGCTGTTCATGCTCGCGTCTGTGGAACCCATCACTTGGGGCCAGTTCTGTTTTTGTTTTGTTTTTTTCTAGCTAAAATGGAAAACTACATCAATATTTACCTTCGACTGTAAATTACATCTTATTGGTTTTTATTTGCTCTTAAGAAGACAAAAATCAGAGTTTGTTTGAACACTGATGGTTAAATCCTAATTCCTGTGAATAATCTCAATCTACACAACACTGGAGGGGGGAAGCAGCAGTTAACATCCATTTTCTGCTCCCCCTCCTGCCCCCCTTTCAGAGTCTTCTTCGTTTGTTGTTTGCTGACTGAACGCTGAGGAACCTACATCCTAATCAGCTTGAGATCTGGCTGCAGGTCAGGCAAGCAGATGAATACAGATTAGAGTGTCACAAGGCAGTAAGACAGGATTATCAGATCTGGCCAGCGTCCCACTGTGGCCCCCTGTAGGTGTCCAGTCGTTGGCTAACAAGTGTTGTCTGCACTGGAACTTCATGGCGTCAGACATACTGGACTTGCTTTTAAGTTTTGGGAAAAGAAAAGTATCGATTTTGTGCATGGAAATGTTCCTGGACATCTCAAAAATGAGTATAGAATAGGGAAAGTAAAAAATATAACTTCTATTCATACTTGTCCTACATTATTACACTACATGTAAATAAAAACACAAAGAAAAATGATGCAAAGAAACATAAAACACAACAGTAGTTGAATAAAAGACGACAGGGGCTTGGCCAACGACAGACATGAGAACACTTTCAGGCTCCAGATTCAGTTGTTCTGCATCTGTAATGTGAGGCAGATTTAGGACACCAGTTAAGCGTAACCTTAACCAAGACTTCAGGGGGAAATCTGACCACATACTGTATGTTAACCTGGTTACTCTAATCTGTTGCCTTTATTCTAGAAACAAGCTTCCCTTGATGCACATAAAGTATGTCTGAAACTGATAGCATCTGTGGCTGTGCGCATGCAAACCTGCTGAATCCAGGTTGCCGTTCGAGTGGGCTGATTTGTGAACAGTGGTGCCCCCTGCTTGCAAAGTGCTTGTCGACTTGCTTAAATACAGGTTGGACTTGTGAGGGTCATATAAGTAGAGGGAAACTAAGACGGGAGTTGCCAAACAGATGCAAGAAGTTTTGTTTCATTTGTGTGTGCGGTACACTGCAGCTGTGAGTCCTCATGTGCATCTTGTTAAACCTCAACCCATCATTTTCATCAGCAACTTCCCCGCCATCGCGGCTCTCAGCCTCTCTGTAATTCCACTTAGAAAACAAAACAAAATAAAGCCGTGCGTGCGGTGTTGTGCTCCCGAGTAGCTACCAGAGCGCGGCTCCGGTGCGTAACTCTGCTTTGATCTCTCTCTGTAAATTAAACATGCCTTTTTAGATAACAGGCTCCCTGGCACCTGCAGAGTCGAACTGCACCTCCGCGCCTCACATCAGCTCCCGTCCCCGATTTGAACTCGGTAAAGTTGATTCAAGTCAGCGCAGAGTGCCGCTTTATCGGGATCAACTACGGTTGTGTAAACCTCTGTGGGATAATTAGGCTGCAGTTAGACTGTCAGATGTGCAGAGCACAGAGACGGTTCTGTGACGAATCTCAAATATGACAGTTAGCTCTCTTTCATACTGAGTAGGTGGCACAGGAGAAATAGTCACCAAGTTCAGGAAGGAAAAAGTGGTCGAGTATGGGGTACACTGTGCTTGACCCTTGACATCAGCTGCAAGAACTTATTTTGCAAAGCGACCTTGTATACAAGCAACCAATAGGCTTCAATTGTTTTTAGATTTTTGAGTGTCACAGCTAGTCTGACAAGCATATCAATACATTAGCTATTAGCAAATATGTCGGTATGGATATTTAAAACAGCCATCCAGTGGTCGAGTTTCTTTCGCTGGATCGGCGAATCGGTTTGAGAAATGCACTTGAATGATTTCATAAGTGTTGATGTTGCACAGCTTGTCCACGTGAGGACACGTCACAAATTCCCTGTTGGCAAATATTGTTTGACTAACCAGCTGATCCGAGCAGAGCGTAAACAAATAATCCCCGTTTTTATTTTTCAACTGCACCGTCACGTTAATTTAAGTACTGATAAGTAAGTACACTCAAGGAAGGTTTGGAAAACCTCTTTATGTTTTGTGTGTCTGAAAGAAAACACTTCATGTGATATTTCATGTGAAAACGAAAAAGGAAGTAGCTAAATGAGATGAAGCGGTGTCAAGGGAGCTTTAAAGAAAAGGACCATAAAAAGACATTTGAGCTTTACACTTAACTATGTTGCGAGGGTGCTCATTGGGACGCTGCTCTTTCACGAGGATATGATGTGCTTCTCAAACTGCACGGCAACCTTTTGAGCTCTCTGTGGTCCTTCTGCCTCAGTGGCCTGCCCGTTTTCCGCTTGAGGTCTTTGAAATGCTAATCACTTCTCCTCCTCTCTGTTTTTTCCCACCCTCTTCATCTCTCCTCCAGATTCTTCCTCCAACTACATCAGGCAGCTGGAGACGAAAGTGCGGATACTGGAAGACGACAACAATAAGCTCCTCTCACAGGTGAGGCTTGCACAAACACATAGACACACACGCGCAGACACACGTGCCATGCCGGCGTCCTCGCTGTTTTGCTCGGCTTCAGACGTGCAATTAGCCCACTTGAGTTTCCGTCTAAACTTATACCCTTGCTAAACTCCTCTTGTGCAACTTTTTAACTCATCCGCAACACGTGACAGGCAGCTGCGATGACATAAAATCGTTGCTTAATGCTTCTGTGAAGCCATCCCTTACAAGAGGCTCCCTGTTAGTTGGAGAATATGTTTATCCATGTTTAATTCATAGGGAGTCAGTAAGCTTCAGTAGCGTGCACTGATGTTAGCCCCCGAGGCGAACTGTGGGAGCGGAGGAGAGATGAGAGGAGGAAAAAGAAGGGGAAAGAGGCATTAAGTGACAGTGACAGAGTAAAGGATTTATCCCCAAAGTTGACCTTGCTCTCACTTCTCCCAAATTTGGAGGATTGAGGGCTCGGTGAGGGAGGGGGTGTGGAATGCCGGTGTGGTTCACCAGAAGGTCACATGTCAGACTGCAGAGGTGTGTTTACGCAGTCGAGCACAAACAGCCGACGATGAAACTGAAGCAGGCTAATTTGATCACGTGAGCGGAAATCGGAATCACGAAGTGTTCGATTAGTTATTGGCTAAAAAGCAAAAAAAAAAAAAAAAACATAGAGAAGTGCATGAGCTCACTTAAAGCTCACTCTTTAAGTTGATAATTGGGCCTCTTTAATTTTCTCACATAACTTTATGACGCAAGTCGGTTCATTTGAATGCAAATCAGGTTGCACAGAGACGAGGGGGGATTTCACACTGTAATTTGAAGTCTTTTTTTTTTCCCCACTTGTATCGAAGCAGAATCATATGTAGGCAGAGTGTAGGCTGGAATCGCTGACATGAAACCTAAACCATCCTCATAATTATCTCCTACGTGCTACAATTAGGTGTTACACATTGTCTCGCAGCAGTCAAGGCGTAGAATGTGAACTCGCGTCTTATAGTTGAACAGTAGTTTTTGCTCATGTTGTTTTCTGTAGACTTGAGGTTGGGATATGAATGTGTTCACATGCAGTGTAAAATATGAAACTGTTGGGACTGATTTGTTTATTTATTTACAAATACACGTTATGTTAATTTTATGTGTTTAACTCCATCAGCAAAACAGTTGCTGATAGTCATGGCTCCTAACAGAGCAAAATAACATAATAAACCATTCCACCATTATGTTTTTCTCTCCCTAGGCTTATAGCCGCTATAGCTTATCGCAAATACAGACGAGAAAGGTAATCTTCTGTGATGTCTGTGTTTATTGGCTCTTCTGCTGGCCAGTTGGTTCGGTCTGTTTTGCCCTTTCATTCTTTTTACTCGTTTGGTGGTGGGACTTTTCACATCTTTGAGCTTCTTGCTTTCTCTTCTGAAGAGGGCTGAAACTGTCAAAGCAGCAGCTGTACAAGGCAAGGCAACTCATTTGCTGTAATGTTTTATGTTGGGCCTTTCAGACAAGGAATCACCTTCGTGGTAATGTTTAAATGGCAGTTTTATTTTTAATTTTATGAAATGGGATTATGCTAGCAAGACTGTGGCAAAGATCGGAACTGTGACATCATCCGCTTAAACAAAAACAAACAAAAAACCTCAAACCTAATATGAGGAGGAGGGGTGGGTCTGACTGTGATTTGCTCATTGGCTAAGAATTTGTCAATTTGTCAATATCAAGTTGTTAGCTAATGCGCATACCACAGATAATCCTCTATTTTATGACCAAGGTTTACGAAATACACTCATGACCCAAAATGAGCAATTGAGCCTATAAACTCAGCTGGAGAGTATTTACACAAATCAAGTCAGAAAGTTTTCCATAAACTACAGGACCTGAAATCTTTTTTGTGAGGTTTTTAAGTATAAAGACTTCAACATCCGATTTACTCTCCCCACCTGAAAGCTACACCCACCCCCTGTGGTCCAAAGTGTTACCACAACCTACCAGTATTACTAAAACTTAGAACTTGCTAATTGACATATCATTGGTTTTTTATACCGGTTTAAAAAAAAGTTGAACAGCACATAACTTCTGTTACTTGTCAGTGGTCAAATCGTGAGAGCGAGTGTTATAAAAACAGACTCGAACAAGCTTTGTCCCCATCAGTCCCTCTCGTCCTGTAATGCTAAACAAACCGGTTTCTGGTTGTGACTTCGTATCACCCATACACACCTAATTGTGATATTGATCTCCAACTTTTCGTAATACAGTAAAGTCCATTGCAAAACATTACCACAGAAATGATTTACCTTGGGATTGTGCCGGTTTCCCGTGAACACGGGAAGTTTAATCCATCGCCTTGCAGGGTTGTGGCTTCTGTGTCCAGGGGGGCCCTTTCTGTGCTGCTAGCATGCTGTGCTAATGAATGAACACAGGTGGCCCTTGCTTGTACGTGGCCTTTCTTGGCAAGAAAGCTTTTATCTGTCCTTGGAACTGCACCGCACAGTGTTTGGTACAAGGTAACCTAAGTGAATGAATGCTACGTTGTGCTTTGGTGCATAAATGACACACGCCTGTCCTAGCTTGTCGAGACGTCTGGAGGGCTGAATAATTAAAGATCTGGGGGGGGGGGGGGGGGGGGGGGGGGGGGGCAACTAAAAA
>VUQR01035154.1:25603-38594 GCA_015108515.1 Hemichromis elongatus | reverse complement strand
GCTAATCCCGGCGCACGTCCTCCGGGATGTGGGCGGGGCTTAGCGCCGGAATTCCTTTGATCTTAAAATCGTTCAGCTATGAGCATCCACGCTGCAGTTTCTTCAGAAAATGCATTCTCTAGTTTAGCTTAATGTTTTTATCCTTGTTGCTCATTTTCCCTGTAATGTACCTGTTTAAAAAAAGTATAGTTACAAATTCAATGGACCTGACAGACAGAAAGACAGACACCTTTGCTGACCGGCCAGTTTATCGTTTGAAACTACAACTCCCAGCAGTACTCGCCAGCGTCCATGCGCCGCAGTCAATCAGCTGTTCAAGCAACTGCTGACTACCTCGGCACAAGGGTAGCTCGTTTGTCATATCTAAACCCAGGCGAGGCAAACAAGAAATATCTTTATTTACAGAGTCCCCAAAAGGTGAACCATAAAGGTAAATTCAAACTTCATGTTAGGCAAAGAGAAAACCAGGCTGTGTGTGCATGCTGTTTTGTCGTTTTTGTAGAGGGAGGGGGGAGCATGTGGATTATACAGAGGGATTTCAAGACAAGACAGCTTGATGAAATCTATAGCGGATGACTCGATCAGCGCGATAAACAGACAGCTGAGGGGTCAGGTTTTGCCTTGTGTGTGTGGTAAAGAGCCGGTGAGGTGAGCCACTGTACAGGCTGCTGATTGGGCTTCTTTAATGACCTTGGAATCGGGAGATCCTGGAGGAGAAAACACGGATTAACTGGTGGGGTGTGTGCGAGTGTATGTGTAACGAAGGCTGTTGCGATTGAACATGAATTTTTTTTTACTTGTATTGCTGTCATTATGGCACTGAAATTATCTTTTATGTCAGTCTAGAGACTACTATTGAAAGGCCTGTGTGTAGGTTGAATGTTAACAGTTTCCGATCAGCAGACTAGAGGACTCTGACAATGATTTGACACCAAAGTGTCATATCTCATAGTTTTTGCCTTTTGCTCCAGCTGGCAGAATATATACTCGGCTGGTTAATTTCCTTTCCCTGATCAGAGTATACCGCTGTGTTTAACATTTCTGCTTGCCTTGCCTGCTCATTGTTGAGATTACCAGGCCTCTTTGGCGCTTAATGTAATTCTAAATGTAAATTTGCTGACGGGATAATAGTGCAGGTCGTGTATGTTAATTGGGCTTTTCCAAGGCGTTGTCTCCAAATGCAAAGAGGGAATAATTTTGCATGAAAGGTAAAGCCTCTTAGTTTAGACAGAGTAGACTTTTAGTTAAATTCCAGCCCTAGTTTAAAAGTTACTGCCTGCAAATGCAAGGTACATATTGTACTATGTAAATGCCAAACCGTGGCTGTGTCAATGCGGACCTCGGGCAGTCTCTCTTTGCGCTCTATTAAATCCCTTCTCGGCTTAAAGCAGAAGCTATTATTTCTTTGTGATCGCATTTGCTCAATAAACTTCGTCGTCTTTATTAAATGATTTTATATGCAATTAATTTGGGGAGTTATTTAAAATAAATAAATATAAACCCTCTGTGGTCGCATGTATGTGTGTAGGTCAAGGTAAAAGTGGCTTTAACCTTGCTGAAGGACAGCTGTATTTACTGACGTATGTAAATGAATATAGGGGAGGTCCTTGGGCAAAAACACGCACACAGACACACACTGAATCAGTTTCACGTTGCAGGTCCGGAGTTCCTGTGTGGAAGGGAAAAACGAGACGTGGCGAAATCTGGTGAATATCTGCTGCCATTCTATGCTCCGTGTATAATTTGCGGGATTTCTGAATCATTCTGGTCTTGGGAAGTGGGGCTTTTTTCCTCCTCTTCGTCTTCTTCTCCTTCTTTTCGTCTAAATGGGTGATCACGCATTCGCTTTGCAGCTGGCTGGTCCCTCTAACACAATATCCTTCTCGGAGTTTTCCCAGTTCATTAGATTCTACAGAAGCCCGGCGAGCCCGGTGCATGAGCTCCTGAGTTACAACAAAAATAATAATAACTCCTCGTATCTTTTCCCCCCTGTTCCAGCTCAGCAAACCATGCAGGATGATTTACTGATGGACAAAAACAAAGCTCAGCCTCACCATCAGCAAGATCCGACGCAAGCAGACCCTCCTCCCTCCACACCGACCCCGTCATCGGAGCCCGCTTCTTCTTCAACCGAGTCGGAGAGTCCGTCGACCGGGAACAACCAAGCGGCTTCAGCGCTGAGCAGCGGCAGCAAGGACAAAGCGCCGATGGAGTCGCCGATCCTACCCGGTTTGAGCTTCCACCACCAGCCGCAGGAGACCGGCGGCCCCCTTTCCTCCCCTCCGTCATCGTTTGGAAGCACTTGGTCCACTGGAACCACAAATGCCGTGGACGATAGCTTTTTCCAGGGAATACCCTCGGTGAACGGGACGATGCTTTTCCAGAACTTTCCCCACCACGTCAACCCGGTATTCGGGGGTAATTTCTCTCCGCAGATCGGTCTGGCTCCCCAGTCGCAACAGCATCAGCAGCAAGCCCAGCAGCAGCAGCAGCAGCCCCAACAGAGGAGATCCCCCGTCAGCCCAAACCAAGGTCCGTTCCCACAGAGAAACGCTTATCAGACCATCATGAATAACAGCAAGGGGACCTCGTCGTCGTCTTCTCCTTCGTCGTCCGCATGGAATAATCACCAAAACGCGGCGTGGAGCACAGCCTCGAACCCCTGGAGCGGGCTGCAGCCTGGCAGGGACCCACGCAGAGCGGTGGGTGTCGGTGTAGGGGTCGGGGTTGGAGTCGGCGTCGGAGTGCCGTCACCCCTGAACCCAATCTCCCCAATGAAAAAGCCTTATAGCAGCAATGTCATAGCACCCCCAAAATTCCCACGACCCGGTCCCCTCGGGCCCAAACCCTGGATGGAGGACAGCGCATTCAGGACTGACAACAGCAACAACATACTGCCTTTCCAGGTAAACACTTCCCCTGGTGTAAGAGAAGGCCCAGTAGGCCCAGGCTTTATGTTTCAGTCTGTGATTGTTCTCCATGGTACTACATGAGCTATGTTAGGATCTATTTATATATATAAATATATGTTTATATATATCTGTATAAGCCACCAGTGCCTGAAATAGAACTACAGAAAAGTTAGATCCCCTTGAGCTCAGCACCACCACGAAGTAAGTCCTTACAGGTCTATTTATCGGCGTACGGTGAATGTTTTGAGTTATTATTCAGATTACTTCAGATGTATCATAAACGTGGTCAAATGTTTTTTGTTTTGTTTGTTTTTTTGACTGACAAAATGTTTACGTTAAATGCGGACAGTTTGTAAGCAGCCACTTAATGCGGTTTACTTGAAAGTCGGGTTTTGCTGGTAGCTGTCAGCATTATGTGGCTTGTATGTGCCGGGAGATTGTGTTTGTTTAGGTCGATTCACAGTCAGATACAACAGTGACCTTGAGGTATTAATCATGGTTTGTTTATGCAGTCGAAAAGAAGCATGCCAAATCGGTGCTAGAAATAGACACGATTCATTGGACTTAATGGTTATTTTTCCTTTGCCAGCTCACGCTCAGTGGGGTTTAAAGGACACACGACGCATTCAAGTGCTCCTCGTTACTCTCTATATTCACATTTGTATGCTCTATGGAGTGCCGCTTGATCATTGAATAAGTGACCGACTTAAACACAAGTCGGTAAATAATATGTCGTAACTAATGCTGGCTACTGAGAGTTGTATTATGTTTAACCAAATATGTATTAGTACCGTCTCCGTTATCATGTATGCTTTCGTCATTATTGCAAAACATTTTTCACAGTATTTGAACCTAACATTTATAAAAGGATTTGATTGGCTTGTGATAGAAAAGTGGGCGGTATAAAAACGACGCACAGGTCCAACCCGGAAGATTGCAATAGTGTTATTCAGGGTCAAAACGGAAGTGGGAGAGGGGTAGGAGGGGTGGGTTAAACAAATAAATAAGTTTTTATGTTGAGACGGAAAACTTTCAGTAAGTTGGTATTGAAAAAGTGCAAATACAACATAGTACTTGCGGCTGTAGGTTTACCACCAGTGACTACAGTAACGGTGACAGATAGATTGATAAGGGTATCACAGAGGCATAGACAGACTAAATAAAGACGGTATATCTGGCTTTAAAGTGAAATTTTCCACACTGGCAAGTTAGCAGTGTTATTTCCCATCACTTGGCCCATACTTAAGATTGTATGCGTGAAAATTAGAGAGCATGGTTTCTTTAAGTAGGCCTTCATTAACATGTCTGTTTGAAGAGACATTACCAGTCCAAATACTGCATTACCTTCTCACATGGGTAGTCACGTGCCTGCCTTGTTTGTTCTTTTCATAATAAGCTAACTTAAAAAAGACACAGTTGATCAAATATTTTCTGTTATTAATTAAAATTCATTTTTCTTATTAATCGCATATGTATTATCAATTTGCTTATATATTAAATTGTTTTGGCTTAAGCGGCATCAATATAACTGTAACTGGACTCACTTTGCGTATTTTCCAGTCATCCGATTTCTATATCACACTTATCTTTTCACTTACTTCACATTTTTTTTGTAAAATGTGGGATCTTTGGTGATTCCCACAGATCGTAAACAAGAATTAGCTTAACAGGAGGTATATACATTCTAAATTGCGTAAACCATTCGTAATGAAGCTGTTTAAAATAAACAAAAAACGTCTACCTGTTTAGGTTCAGGATAAGATACGAGACACAGTTTCAGTAATGTTAACCATGTGTTATAAAACCTGCAAATGTGTGTATGTAAATACCAGAGCCATTAATACAGTGTGGCAACTATGCCAGAGTTTTCACACTTGTATAAATTGTGTCTCTGGTAATGCAGATGTTACATGCTAAGGAGTCATGAAACATCAATTCATTACAGCCTAGTTTTTAAATGGGATATTAAAAATGGAAAAAGACAGATAAACGCCTCTGTTAACAAAACAAAATATTTGAAAATTTTACCCAAGTTACAAAGTCCCAAGTATTTGCACATTATGACCGTTTACTTCAGATAAGTAGTCGCAGATGCATGTGAGCAGAGTGGTAATCAGATTTAGCACATGACGATAATTTTCATATGCTTTGTTTTTTGGGGGATCTTTTTGGGGTCACTTCATTCTGGAGCTCGAGAGAGAACAAAAGAGAGTCAAAAGTTAACCTGTTATTTCAGAGAGGACAGATGAAATGCGACTCGACACAGGGTGAAATTCCAGCCAGCTTGAAACGTATAGGCTTTTCAGGAGAGAGTGATTGTGTTTGTCAGTCTGACTCTTTAGACTTTTTTACTCGGTTCCCTCGACCGAGAGCCTCTGTCGGAGCTCTCTTGAGTTGGCTGGATTACAGCTGGAGTTATCACCAGGAGACAAGGTCAGGAGGGCACATGTCACACTGTATGGAGTGGTCTGTTTACTGAAGTGAAACTCGGGCAGACCGCAGAGATGAAGTGCAGCAGCCTTGTGCTTTTATGCGGTGCCAGATGAATAATTAGGATAGTGACTTATACACAGTCAGCTGACTGTAGTTTGTTTTTTGTTATATTATGTGTTTTCGTATCTGGTCACCATGTTATCACTGTTATGATCAAGATTTCTCCTTAGGAAACAAAGCAAAAAATGTTTACAACTCACGGCTCCTGTGGCTGTGACTTTTAGTGCACCAGTAATGTTTCAAGGACAAAATGCTCTCGCTCATGTAATGGAAAGAAAAATCATGTGAGTTGTCCCTTTAGGAGCAGATATTTATGTAAAGAGAAGGCATTCTTTATGTCAGAAGGTATTTGTTTGTTTGTTTTTTAAGCTATTTAAAAACATTTCTTAGTCAGACAGGGTCATTGCTATTTCGTGTGTTTGCTTCACACTCAGCTGCTTGGCAATAACGCCATAATTGGAGAGGAGTTATCACCAGGATGCAAGGTCAGAGTGCCACATGTCGGCTGGCCTGTTTACTGAAGTGAAACTCAGGGAAATCGCTGTATGAGCAGCAGGCAGGATACACACCCTGTGGTAACCACGCGGACAGCTGGTGACAGGTGTGCTTGCTGTCATAGTTTAGATCTCCCTCGGTGTTACTCACATGCTCCCGATGAAGCGCAGGCCGAAGGTTCAGTCACGTGTGCGCTAATATGCGCTCTTTCTCGCCTGACACTGGCTGCTGCTCGGAAGGCAGAAGAATGTGTGGAATTCACTTTAATATGTCAGCGTGAACCCTGACACACACATTCACATGATCTTCCAGGGCGATGCCTTGGCCTTTTGTGATTGTAATCACATACAGGTTCAGAAGGGTGTTGGTAGACAGACGGACAGGTGGAATCTTGTATTCAAATGCACCTTAAACAGTTTAAAGGTATAGCTGGTATGGAGTCCCCCCCCCCCATGGTAGTTTGAGCCAGATAAAAGATTCATGCCATTTGTTAACTGCCAACTCCAAGGCCTCCACCCTAGGAACTTTCCTCAGGGATTAAGAACCTTTAAAACAACATGTGCTTTGACTGAAAGGACTGTCAAACATTTTGATAGACAGATAGATAGTAACTTTGGAACAAGGGTGGCATTTGCTTGATTTTATTTTATTTTGTCTTAAATTTCACAAATCAAATCAAAAGAGTTGTAGAACAAACCATACAACAGATGAATTTATGATGGGTATAGGTGTGAGCACACATGTAAAAACAAGTGTTCTTTTTTCATATGCCAGACAGACTTGTGAAAGAATGGCTCATCCTAAAAGACTCATCGAATTTGAGCAGCGTGGTGTAATAGGATGCCATGACTGCAACAAGTCAGTTCTTGATATTTCTTCCCTGCTTGACATTCTGTGATTGTCTGTAAGTGGTGTTATTGTAAAGTGGAAGCATTTAGGAACCACAGCAGCTGAGCCACGAAGTGTCTGACCACGTAAAGTTACAGAGTGGGGTCACTGAGTGCTGCGATGCATTAAAGTCGCCAAAGCTCTGCTGACTCAATAACTGTAGAGCGCCAAACCTTCCCTGTCATTAACATCAGCACAAAAACTGCACACGGAGCCTCGTGGTACGGGCTCCTGATGTAATGTGTATGCCTCTCTTTAGTTTTGTGTATTATACTGTGTGTGTGTATACCTGTATACAGTGTACTTACAGTGTTATTAAAAAAAGTATTAAAAATTTGCTATATATATATACATACATACATATATACAAATATATTTTTTTTTCCCAGTAGTGTATTGCATGAACTAGTAAGCTGCTTGTGATGACATTATGACCCAGCACATCCACTTGCTCAAATGTGATGTTACTCTGCTACATGTGCTGTGGAAATTTAGTTAATGAATTTATTATTCCTATGTAAACGTGTTGCTCCATGGCTGTATATTCTGGAAAGCACATATTGAATTTAATCATTCTTAATTCAGTATTAGGAAGGCTCATTATAATGCTGTTTAAGAGAAACAGGAGCCTGTAATTTAATGGTAACGATTATGCTCTTTGCTACCTTTGGGACTTTTCTCATCGATTGTGCTATAGAGAAGGCATTGTGAAGGTCACAGTAATACATAACATATAAAACCGTTTAAACATTTTAGTAGTGGGGAAAAATATTAATAATAAATCTGACAGCCCTCTACCTTAAGAGCACGCTTCATTTAATAAAAGCAGATAGTCATGCTGAAATGCTTGGATTTTTTCTTATCTTGATCTCCCCCATAAATACTTATATCTTATTTGTGGATCACAAAGAAAGATGAGCTGCAGTATAGTCAAGCTAGATGAAGTCTACTCTGCATTCCACGCTCTGGGAACTTGCATAAAGCGTTCAAGAATGAGCTCTGTCTGCGATTTATAGTGCATAATATCTCACTGTTGCGAGTTCTCCGACCTGCTACCCATCACCGCGTCCATCCATATGTGTCAGAAAGCAGGGGTTTGAGAGGAAACTAAAAGCTCAGCGTTTTAAGTGTTTACGGTTTGTACCAAGTGGGCAGATTTTTATCTGTGTGGCGCTGTCGGGTCCAGAGTGGGGGTAATAACACTTTTGAATGCTCAGCCGAATGGGCAACAATAGCTGTGGTGTGCAAACAATGTGGGCTCAGCTCAGGCAGCGGACACAGGACACAGCTGCCAAGGCCGCACCACTCCAGCTCCGGTTAGGCGCTTTCAGGCCTTACCTTTGGCACACATGTTGTTCTCATGAATTCATTCACACGCAACGGGAATACATGCAGTGCGTTGTTTAACGTTGAGGTGTCTGATATTGTACTAATCTGACTGTTTTGGGCTTGAGTAGAATGACCTGCCTTGCAAGATCTGAAAGTTTGAGAGGTTTCAGTCAGGCAGAAATGCATACCAAAGGACACACAAACAAAAGTTCTCAGTACCTCATGACAGCTGCAGCATCTAACTTTAACTCTTCAGGGAAGTTTCAAAACCAGTTTTCTCAGGTGAAGCCGAGTTCCTGTCTGATTGACTTGACGAGAAGGAACAGCTTTTATAACCTTTACATAATAATCTTTGGTTCGGTTTTAGACTGCTTTAAGTCCTTTTATGCTTGATTTAGATTCATTGGCATAATTAGCTTTATAAACAGAGAAACAACTTTAAAGTTCTCCAGTTTATTGTATCCAAAAAAGTGTCATTCTGGTATGAAAGTGAAAGGTTGAAAGTTGGATCTTACCCCTGCAACAGGTCTGAATCTGCTCCCGAACGATCCTGTTTGTTGAATCGAGACCTGAGGCAAGTGCTGACTGATTTCCTAATTGGTTGTGAAATTGAAAAAGACTAGAAGATGTGCACGTGTCACCTCATGTAAAGAAGCAATAGACAATTCAAATGAAGGGACATGTCAACAACATGATAGTGACATTTTCTTTTTCTATATTGGAAACAATAGGCTGAAAACCATAAGTGGCAAACTGGGCCCTCCAGTAGGTTGGGCAGTAAAATGTGAAATAGTAGAATGCTTTCAGGGTAGCACAGCAACTGGCTCATAGATCATTGTTTAGTGTCACCTATATTTACTGGCATCAGCAGGGCCTACATATCACCTACCTAAGATCAAGTCCAGATTCCTTATTTCCATTAGTGCTATGAGTCAGAAGACATGCTGCATTTGAATGGGAAAAGCAAGACTGTTCTTTCTTTTTAAGACACAAAAGAGGGAGTTGCCGGCAGATGCAAGTTGTTGCTAGCGATCTGCCCTTGAGCAGCGTACCTAACCAGAAATTCAACAGCTAAACATGCCAGTTAAAGTTTTCCACGTTTTGAAGAAGGTAAATTAGATCATGACTGGAATGCAGGGCTGTTCCCACAATGATGACGAGGCAGAAATGTGTGTATGTGTATAAGTACAGTATAGTAGTACAGTACAGGTTCTGCAGCCATTGTAGCATTACAGTACTTTCTCATCTTTGTTTTGCATGCCATCTACTGTGATGACTCTAATATAAGCTCTCTTCCTGTGTTTGCTGTGTTGCAGGACCGGAATCGGCCCTTTGATGCTTTTAGCTTGCACTCTTTGGAGAATTCCTTAATGGATATGATAAGGACTGACCATGACAAAGGTAAACCACACCCTGCCGGTGGCCCACCAATGACTATCGCTGATATTATATGGAGGAATCATTTTGCAGGTTAGGAATATTCATACGTCCATGCTTGCAGTTTTTAGGTTGCTTAATTTTTTTTTTTAAAAATTAAAAAAAAAATTTTTTTGCGCTTGGGCATATATCACCTCTGGATACATCTGTTTTTCATTTGCTCTATTTGCCGATCTCTTAACCAATTCAGTATGAATATCACGCTCTGTTTTAAATGAAAGTGAATCTGAATCATTATGAACCTTACCTGCAAAACCTCACATATGTTTTGTGCGTTTGTCTCTGTGTGTGCGCTCTAAACCAGAGGTGAACCTAGTGGTCCTATGTAAAAATGTTTGTTTATTTTTTTTTTAACTTCCTCTTTTTGTCTTTGTTGCCTGCTGTATATAGTGATAACAATCAATGGATAAAGAGATAATATCACAAGACTCGTATTTTGTTGAGTAAATGTGTTGCGTGATTGAGTGTATTTGTGGTTAATGTTTTATTTTTCTGCAATTTTGGACTTAGATGTGTCATAGATGAAAAAGAGACATAGCATCTATTACATTTGAAACACAACACAAAGATAAATTCAGACTAACATGTTTTTAAAAACATACAATTGCATTTTTCAAAAGTGTTGTCAGATTGTAAAATCTAGGTTAAAAATTCCTCTTCGTGGAGTTTTTGGGCCATGTGATGTATGTCAGGTGTTCTGAGTCAATACTTTTGTAGCACCAGTCACGTGTCAATTGTAAAAACTCCTGTTTCCCAGATGGGCCCCTGTCAGGTTGGGTGTAGGGTTTTTATACCCTCTCTGTCCTCCCATCTTAACAATGGAAAGGTTGGTGGGAGGAGTACATAATGAGCGGAGAATGATATTTTCCCATGCATAAAGTCTGTTTTCCTAATCTTGTGCTGAGCGAGCATTGTTGTGTGCTCATCACGTCCCCGGCTTAACTTTACTGGAAAGGTGTCGTAATGTCCTGCAGGGCTTCTCTCGGGATTGTTTGTGAAAGCACAAGGGACGCGTAGGAGATATGAGAAAAGTCAGGGTGGGTGGATCGTGAAATTGGGTGTGTGTTCCTGATTCTCTCCTGGATTGTTTACCCTTCACTTTGTCATGTAGACAGCACAGGGCTGTAGTAAACTGTGGTCCCAATCACAGAGTAGCTCCACCCTAGCTAGTGTACCTTCTCATTCTTTGAAAAAGGCCCTGTGCCCCGGCCCTGTCTGCTGAATAATCTGTGTTGGTGGGTTTTTTTTGGTTAGAAGGTATTTTAACTCTTAATTATCTGACCCGTGTAGTCCTACATGCAAATCTTTCTGACAATGCCAAATTAGTATTGAAATAACAGTAATACAACCCCATTATGTAAAGAAACTTTTTTGCAATATAATGTGTTGATAATCCAGGGCCATTTAGTTGTGTAAATCTTTTAGTTGTCATTTTCAAAAGTAATTCATTAAGAAATTCTGCATCTGTGGTCATGTGTGGCATTTGTTACAAGCAGAAGTGTAAGGGCAAGAGGGAACAGGGTAAGAGGCAGGATTTCTCAAATGGGTTGATGAGCAAAATTCTAGTAATTGAAGAAATGTTGCAAAAATTTAACTTTGGCTCATACATTTTGAAAGCACCACTTGGTACTTGCTCCAAATATGGGGCCATGTTTGGGTTAGTGTGACAAGTTGACAGATTGCTGTTTTGTTTTTAACTGGCTGGTTGCAAGAAAATGTATCTACTCCAGCAATGTCATTTTTAGTTAACAATGAAGTTGTAATGAAATGTTCTAGATTTTGCTGTTTTGTTGTTTTTTGGACTGCATCCCCTTTCTGGACACCAGCGAACTAAGATGTACTCGTGTCAGACATTAGCTAGTTGTTAACTTCCCAGCTCCCTTGTAAAAATCTGCACATAATAGTTTTTGTTTGGTTAGCTTGCAGAGTTTGGCTAATCTTACCAGTGCTAGCAGCAATAGCCTTGGTTTCAGCACAAAATATGTTTACAGATTGTTTCAGTTGCTTGGTTATATTCCAATTTATTCTGACAAAGCTAACCTACACAATGTTTGTGCAACGTTTCATTCAGATTGGCCTACCTGTTAAGGAGGAAATGGGGAAATACATTTAACAGACTACTCTTCTGGCACCGACTATTAAGGGCAGCAACATTTAAACATCTGGTAGACTGGTCCTGCAGATTCTTAATTGCAAGTGGGCAAAATGTATGCTGCATTACTTAGCTGAAACCATACTGAATATTTTAAATGGCAAACTCATTTGTTTTCTGTTGAGTGGAATATGTGATACAGAATAACTTTGTGAAAATACCACTACCAATACAACTTGATATTACCAGAAATTAAAAGCAGCTTATGCTTTGACTAAGGCTACATAGAAAATTAGCCATGTAAGAAGATGATCTTAATTCTGACTGTTCAAATTTGATGTGTTTATTGTTTCTGAGTGGAGGAAGACATTTTAAGGAAGCACAATGCGAGACCTACAGAAAGAGTAGGGAAATTGTTGCTGAAATGTATTATGGATATGTAGCATCTTAAAAATGTAATCAGCACTACAGGATGCCTTTGCGTGGAGTCATTCAACAAGCAAGGTGCACATCATGCCTGGGCAACTGCTAATTAGTTGAAAGGTTCACTTTTACTAGATAGGTTGAGGACCGCAGCAGAGTTAAATACATTGAGGGGAAAATGTGTGAAATACAGCAAAGAACATAAATAAAAGTTGCCTGCATTTCTGGATGTTCTACATATTATTATTTGACTCTTGCCCCACGTGACAACAGGGAGCAACATGCTAGCTATATGTAACTTTATAAATTTGCAAAGCACCATTGCTGGTGTGTTTGTGTACTGTAAGTGGTGCAGTTGCTTTTTTTTAAAAAGTTTTTATTCATCAAACTTAAGGCAATGTTAAATTTGATCCCATTCTACAAGTCTGTGGATTAAGATCATCTTTCACATTTGGGAAGCAGTGCCAGGCTAGCATGAATGGCAATAGGAACAGGAGGTTTTGTTCCAAAGCCACTGAGACCTGACCTGTCAAACCTGATCAAACTTTCTTACACTCAGAATGAGAATATCCCTAAAAACTAGAAAAAAATATCCACGATAACATTCTCCTTACTTAGGAATTCACATATCTGCTCAGTAAATCTTTACTGAATGTACACTTATTGTTGTTTCATAAGCCAGTTCTTACTGACCAGCTGAAAGCCACCAGTCAAAACAAATTAACCCAATAGGCTCAGTTTTGCATTCCCAACTGAATGGGTACCGCCCACATCAATCCCATCAAAGACATTTCTCACATAGTTCTCATTGTGCCTGGAATAGTTGTTTTTCCTTGAGTGTTTTATGAGTCCCTGTGTCTTCTTTTTCTTTCTTAAGAAGAAAAAGTACTCAGTGTTGTGATGTGTGGATCAGTGAGGTGTG
>VUQR01035154.1:1966-18331 GCA_015108515.1 Hemichromis elongatus | reverse complement strand
TTTGTTGGCATTTGCACCACATTTTGTCTACTTTGTGCTTTGTGGTTGCAGTTTGAATCACAGTGAGATTGAATTCTAAATTGTTTGTGGGAACTTTTCAGAGATTAAGCCATTAAACAAGATTTTTTTCTCTTGCATCTAAAACCTATGAAGCACATGAAGCATGAAAGTTAATTTTTGGCCTCAGACACAGTATTCTGGAAAGTCAGTGGCTCTTCTCCCTTAGATCTACTTGGTAGCTTTTTTTTTTGTCACTGTATCTCAGCGTCCTTATCTTCAGTATAGCCAGTCTGTAAACTACAGACTTATGGTGAATGAAAATCAAACACAGCAGGTTGTAGACAACGTTCAGTGGCATTTGTACCAATGCCATTTTTTTTCCCAAGTTTTGAAAGGTCTGACAACATATAATAGAAAATGCTGCAAATTTCTACAAACCCAACCACACAGCGCACGTAAAGATGGCTGTTTCATTAAAAGTTAGTTAGTTCCGCACTCAATAGGTTTGGTTGATGGAGATGTCGTCACATGATGGTAAAGAATTTGAAAATGGTTATAAACAGGAGAGAAGATGCTGACTTTCGTCTTGGTGTTTTGAAACACTATGTGACGAACGAGGGGTGGATTTGGCTGTGAGATCAAAGACTGAAAACACTCACAGGCTGACCGTTTGAGATTGACATTAGTCAGTGACATATCCCCAATACCCCTCCCTTCTTACTCTAATAAAGATTTTTTTTTTATTTGTTTTTTAAATTCTTTAGTAAAATTCTTCAGTTTGTTTAAGGCTAAAGATGAGAAAATTCTGTTAATATCCTCAATTACCTATATTTTTACAGCTTATCATTTTACGGCAGTAAAATGAGCACTAAAAAGTTAAAAGAACGATAAAGGTCAATTTAAAAGCTGTCGCACGTGTCTAGCTGGGGGAAGCAAGTGATCACAGTGCTGTACTTTGGCCTCTGTATATTTGGATCAATTGAGCTGTGACATCACAGCCTGCTTTCCACTGCGCCACTCTGCATGTCATCCTTTTCAGAGCCCCAAGGCTGCCAACCTCGTCCGTGCACTCTTCTTATCCTGTGGGAAGTTTCCACTTGGACCTGGCCTGCATTGCCAGACCTAAGAACACCTTTTAATATTTTACCAGGGCCATGATAATGACTAACCTGCTTTACCTGCTGTTCTGCATGTGCTCCACTTTATGGCCTCATTTGTGAATATTCACAGAAGATTAGCAGGAACTCACGCCATTGCGGGTTTATTAAGGCAAGATTACAATCGCAAGCTCTGGGGCGTTGCATTGTGCTGTCGGCTATCTCGGTCATTTCCGTAGCCAAACCTTACCTATCGCCCTCGCTGCTTGCCGTGCAGTATCTGTTTTTGCAAAGGCAGGTGCAGCAGGTTTACTGAGGGCTGGTGCCAGGCTGTAATAATCACTCCCGTCCCATTGCTGAAGCTTAGGTGTGGCCATCTGTGGTTTCACTGTTGCCTTAGAGATGTTCCTAGTTTGTTTTTTTTTCCTTCTTCTTTTACAATACCCATGTCTCTATATCTCTTTCCTATCCTTGTTCCTGCCCCAACCCTCTGTCTCTTCTTGTGTTTCTCCCCCTTCCCCCACTGTGCTGACAAGCAGCCCGGAGCTATGGCCGAAGAAGAGGTAACGTGTGGCATTTTCTCTGGGGGTTCTGCTTACCATGTCGGCAGTGTTTTCTCCGAGGCTGAGGGGGGTCTTAGTGTGGTGTCACTATCTGCTTTTCACCTGTGCTGTGATGGAATGAAATCATATTAATTTTCACACTGTTTTTCATGTTGTGCATTTAATTAGGAAGGGTTGCAGGGGTCCATCAAATCTCTCCGTATGACTCTTGTTTTGCTTGATGGTGAGAGGGGGGGAAAAAAAACCTATCTGACAATTTTCTTTTCTCTCTCTATTCTGAGTCAGATTTCCATCTTTAATATTTATGATATGATCTGTAGTGAAATTATTGGTGTTGTATGCAAATGCATTCCAATCTTAAAAGACGAGTATCAGCAGTTCTTGCTTTGGTATTATTCAAATCAAACAATCTTACAGCATGTTTTGC
Organism: Hemichromis elongatus; assembly: GCA_015108515.1. Taxonomy (NCBI): domain Eukaryota; kingdom Metazoa; phylum Chordata; class Actinopteri; order Cichliformes; family Cichlidae; genus Hemichromis; species Hemichromis elongatus. Next base: position 16,244 of record VUQR01035154.1, on the reverse strand, counting down.
TGAAGTGCTTTAAGGGTTTCCTTCCCTAATACGCTGACTCAGAAGTAATCCAGTCATGATGGCAAAGATGGGTGCTTTCTGCGGGGCTCATCTCTGATTTGATGTGCATTTTAACCAATTCTGTCTTTCTTCTGGAATAAAAAGGAAAGCTACTGTGTGACATTTGTAAGGCCACTGCAGCACAGGGCTTGGGGATTATAGGTTATAGCATTAGCCTGGTGAAGCCAGCGACATGCAGTGAATCATGCCTCAATAAAATTGCTTTGTAATTGTTCCCTAAGTATAGACATGAACGCAAATAAAACTCTGTTAATGTGCTGGGAATGGTTCTACTGAACGCCACAATCTAATAATACACTAAAGTAATGCGCCACCAGTTTTAGCCCCGCCCATTCTCATTATGAGCCGTGCAGTGTGGTGTCTAAACACTAGCAAACCGAAACTGATTGTAATAATGATTAGGGTAACATTGTGACATGTTTTGGAAACAGTTTCCAAGAGTATGTGGACAGATAACATATGGTGATGTTTAAGACCATTAGCATGGTTGTCCATATATATCTGCCCACATTTTCCAGAAAGCTACAATTAGCCTTTTAGGTAACACTACTGCAGAATTTGAGAATTTTGTAGAATTTCCAATAGTTCAGATATAATTCTGCATGTTTATATAACAGCTTAATCACATATGAGTCAGAGTGGACGTAATAAGAGGTGGAAGAAAACCACTCCATTGACAGAGCTTATAGTCAAAATTATGGTGATAATCTCCAATATCCAAATTGCTGCTGCCACTACAAACCACATCTCTCAGTCCTTCCCTCTCTTTTTTTTCGCATTTAACACTCTCTCTTATGTTTCTATCTTCCCCTGTTTTCCCCCCATCTGTCTTCCTGGTGTCCTTTTTCTCTTCCTCTTCTGCCAGGTCGTTCCTGTCTTTTTCCCTATGAAGATGGCTTTCTTGACGACGGCCATGGCGATCCCTCCTTAACTCCAGGCCTGAACTCGCCAACCCGTGGTCAGAACGGAGAGAGGATGGAGCGCTACTCCAGGAAGGTCTTTGTTGGAGGCCTCCCTCCTGACATAGATGAAGGTAGAGAAAGGCTTATTTTTTCATTTATACATTTGGGGAAACGTAATCCCTTAAGGTCAGGTCCTCCCTCCCCCCCCCCCCCCCCGCGTGTGTCAGCACCACTCTGTGATATTAAAACTTTAAAGTCTCACAAACTGCAGACTGTGTTTCTGGCTGTTTGCCACTGAAAGTTAAACTGACATATGTGAGTCGTATTTGAGGGCAAATTGACACTCCTTGTTGAGTATAATAATTTCTTTTAAAAGATTTGGGTTTTTCTATAATTTGACACTGTCATACTTAACCATTTCTCACCCATAGCACATATTGAGAAATGCTCTTTTTGTTTTGTTTTTTATAAAAACATATGAAGCGCTTAGCAAATATTAAGTGAACGTCAGCAGTTTGTTAAACTAGTATAGCAAAGAGACTGGAAAGGCATATGTAGTACATTTGCGTGGACACAGCAAGGCTAACACTTGTCTTTTGTTTTTAGTTTTTGTGCTAAGCTAACTAGCTTCCAGGCATATCATCATATTCATTGTACACACAGGGACATAACACTCTTTCCATCATACTTGTTGTAAGAAAGTCAATAAATGCAATGACCCGTAGAAATTAACTACTAAGTTCATGAATTTTAGCCACTGTAGAATAAAATTTGTTGTATATTTTGACCTAATTAATCACACTAAAAAAAACAGGGAGGGGGGATTTGGGCAATTTATCAAAGTTGAAGTGAAAATATTATTTGTCGATCAAAATGCTAAACATTAGTCAAGCTAGTTTAGCCTCAGGTGCACGTAACTTTATTTTTACCATAATAATAGCCAGATACCATTGTCACCATCACCCTCAGTTGCGCACATGCATCACTGCAACAAAATGACTAGCTGAAATGTTTTGCAGTTCCACTACCAATTGGCTGTTTGGAGAGATGGGGATAATGCAATCCTTACCATAGTGGAAATCTACTTTTAACTTTTATTTTATTTTTTTTAATTCAGGATTCTCTTAGTCCCAAGTTTCTCTCTTAATGATGGTGATTTCTATTTTAACATCTATGACCTAACAGCAACCTACCATTGATTTGGGATATTTACTTTTATGTGTTTTGACTTTTTTTTTTTCCGCATGTGTGTCCATATAGTGAACAAGCTTATGTGCTACTGAATTGATGCACAATACTTTGCCCTAACCAGAATGAAAAATGCATGAGTTTCCACAACACTAGTCAGCCCAGTGCACACTAGATGTGCTTGGCTTGTGTTCCTGTTTAATGCAGTAGCGACCACTGCAGCAGGAATAGGAAAAAAATTGAAAGTTGCTCTGCATACACTCCTTTACATACATTTTACATGAACAACCATGAGAGAATCTTTCAATTTCATGTTTCCTTTTCGTCTTATCTTTATTTTCGCAGATGAAATCACCAACAGTTTCCGTCGCTATGGGCACCTGGTGGTAGACTGGCCCCACAAAGCTGAGAGCAAATCCTACTTCCCCCCTAAAGGTAATAGTAGGTTCTCATACCATAATCTCTATTTTCCCATCAGACATCAAAGTCTAGACCAATAAATATCACCTCAGGTGCATTGCCATTTTGGAGTTTTGCAAAGATTCGTATTACGTAGAATCCATGGATCATGCTGGGCAACCTTAGAGGTGTTTGTTTATGTTAGCAACCACCTTAAGGCATCGCACAGAGAGACACATACAGTGTGTAATGACTCTATAACTGGCCACCAAGAGTTTTAACCCCAGAAGTGTTTGCTCGAGTGAGCACCTGAGGAGTGTGAAAGTTTTTCTCCTTTCTGCACAGGCTCTCAGGTGTCATTTTCTGGCATCTGATCAGAGTCGCGCCTCCCAAAGCCTCTACATCACTCCCTCCGGCCTGGGAGCTACAGTGTGTCATATTAGGGAAGCTATTAAAGACGCTCTGGAAATAACTGACATTCCATAGGCAGATGGTAATACGCTGCATCTGGAGGACCTGCAAAAATCTCTGCCAATTCATCCCCCACTCTCATTTTTCAGCATCCCCCTCTCTTTTTTAGCTTGGGAGGATTATTTTGAATAGGCTTGGGTCTACTAATATCCAAAACCAAGGGGGGAAAAAAAATGCAGCATCCTTTTAGGGGAATGAATGAGCTTAGGATGCCGCCATGTAAGGGGAGGAGACATGTAGGACTGAGGATCTGTGCAGAATTCATCTCTTGCTCTAATTTTAAGCCACGCTTCTAAAACTCAGAGAAAAACCGCTAAAGTATCCTGTTTATATCACACTCCCTGTATTAACTGGCAAGGGAGCTTGGACACATGCCTGGTGACAGAGATTTTAGCACTAATAGCTCCGGGCGTGAGAGTAAGAACACACACACACTCTTGTATGTGTGTGTGTGTGTGTGTTTGAGTGCGTTGTGCAACGAGTGATTTACAAATGTTGGATAGGCGTCAAGAGGTCATCGGCCTTTTTCCCTGTGTTAAACGTCCTTCCAAGCTTGACCGAATGGAAGATGGCTGTCACTTTCCGCCTTGATTCACATGTAACTGCCGGGAGTATGTGACTACAGTTATGAAAGCGTTTTGGTTCAGGGATGACTCATATTATGGCTCAGTCTGAATTTAGGGGCTGGGTAACACTCGCTTGGTGCAATGAGAGGGTTGGATTAAGGACAAACATGAACTAGCTGTGTTCTTTGTTCCTATGCTGTAACAGGTGTATTATTGGCCTCTGCGTTAACATCTTCTTAACTATTTGATGTTTTTGACACTTTGGCCATGAATTGCAGCACATTATTGCGTTATACATTGTATTCTAGTAGAATTATGTAATCCATTCTGTTGTTAGGCATTTGTGAGAATTTCTTTTCAACTATTTCTTACTCTTGCTTCATTTACCTTACTTCATACCACCTTTGTGGAATTAATCATGGCATTCGGTAGCTCTGAGAAAGGTGTAGTTTCCCATCTTAGTTCTTTATGCATGTCCATTAATGAAAGATACCCCGGGTATGTTGAACTCGCTTCATAGTACAGGTCCCACATTTATTAGGGAAGTTGTTGTTATTCGTATTATCTGAAGTAATTTTCATTTCTGTGGTCACCAGAGCAAACCCAAAAAGGGAATATTCTTATAGTTACAGTGGATTCAAAGACTTGCGTTAAAAAGGCCTTTTTATTTTGTTAAATTATTACTTTATTCTGGCGATCGTTTACATTGATCTCCAGAATCTTTTCCTTAGTACCAAAGGACACGTTTAGCTACTGGTGACTATTGTGCAGAATCTGGCTCCAAGATAAAAAAAACAACTTTCCTTAACAGTTGCACTTGCATTTATCAGATGGCCAGACACACGACTCCAAACCATCGCTAATGTTGCACCGAGTTAGCTGCATGCCTGATGTTCCACATAACAGTTTTAAATAGATAAAAGGTAAATGTTTGTGTTTCTGATGGCCTTAAGTGTGCAAGCTCAAAGAGCTTAATGCGATACCGGTGTTTTGTTTTTATGAACTCGATGGAGCATTCCTGTTTGATGCTGTGTTTGAGGGGAGGGGGTGTGAACAGTAAGCTCTGGTCAGTGCGGGGCTGCCGCTCACACCCTCTCCTGTCGCCTAAACACTGTCATCACTATTGTTGGCAATGAGCTTCAAATGTTAGGGAGCTATTTCTGTCTGTGACTAGGGATAAAAACAGCAGCATGAGGAGGAAAATAGTTGTTGTTTGCAACACAGCCTGAGCACTGCAAACATACTGCTCTGTACATCCTATAGTTACCTTGTGCCAGATTTGTTTGAATGTCATCTACATCCCGCTCTTACCTAAAATGCTGAAAGGCTGAAATAATGGCAGCAGAGAAGTGCTGCAGTGGTACGCCAATACTCAGGGATTGATTTATCTTCTCGCACTCGTGTGGGGATTATATCCAGTGAGTGACTTCTTCAAATTGAGATGATTAGCGACGCTTCACTTCGCCGCTCCTCTGCTCTACTGCTGACTACTCTACAATTGCTTCAGAGCCTCAGGGGCCTGTATTTGTTTTTAGGAGAGCAGATGTTTGTGTCCCCCTTCGTCCATCCAGCCAAGCCCTCCTCCTCCTCCTCTCCCTCTATATCTTCTTCTTCTTCTCCTCCTCCTCCTGCTGTCAGTGGCCCGTCTTTTTACATTTTGTGTTTCCCTCTCTCACAGCACATATAGCATATATGGACGTTTAGTTTCTTCTATCCTTTGCATCTCATCCAGACCTTTGAAGTATGTGCACAAGAGCACTGTATGTGAGAGTATTAGTGATAAGCCTGGATTTAAATGTCCCCATTGAAGCCAGAGAGGTGCACACTGTGACCACGCTCGCTCAGCTTATCTAGCCATCGCGGATTGGATTTCAGCAAAGTCAACATAACTTTGAATTGATGAGATAATGGGCAGAATAGGATTGCACTGTATGACTTTGATGTAGCAGTGGAAAGACGTTGGCGCACTGCTTAAAGTCCGAGCTCACACTATCAAATTCAAAGATATGAAAGCAGATCGAGTGTAAACTAGTTCAGAGAGCAGTCATCATGGAGCCGTTCCTCAAAAATAAGGGAGATGTCGGCATTCGTTTTCTACCGACGGCTGAAAACAACGACTGTTGTGGCTTTACTAAAAGCCCCCACTCCTTCTCAGCCCTTACGTGTATTCATATTAGCTGTACCGTTTTGAAATTGGTATCATTCTTCCCACCTAATCTCCCAATAAGGTCAAACTAGCAGCTCATGTCTTTTGTTCTACCCAACAAAATGTCATCCTGTTGCCACTGACGTGACACTTTCTCTCCACATGAGTCAATCAGCTGGCCTCCTTTGCTGGAAAGACTCAGTCCTGAGTGAAGTCATCGGTTTGTCCAAGAGGGGGACTGCCTTTCGTTTGTCTGTTAACTGCGCTCTATAGGAGAAAGATGCTGGTGTACATATTCTCACCCCCCACCCACCCCCAGTCCGCTCGCTAGACAGTGCTCGGAGCTCAGCAGCAAAGCCCTATAAATCTCAGGCACGAGCCACTGCAGATCTGTGCTCTCCTCCCGCGGCATAAGCCTCTGCACTGCGCAAAGATGATGGAAAAAGAGAGAAATCCTCAGCACCATTAACATGTTGGAGCATTGGAAAGGGACATAATCTGCGCAGGCCGCTTTAACAAGCAGCCTGAAGTTTTAGTTTGATGGTGAGATGTAAAATTATGAGGCTCGTATTGAAGCTGTTCATCCACAGAAATCTAGTTTAGGACTTTTTAAAGTTTGAATGTGCAGTTTTGTTTTGTTTGTATTAAAAGGAAGGAGTTATTTCCCCCTCCAGCAGGTGTGAATGGTGTAACAGGAGCTCACGTATTGGTTGCAGTGCAAAGTAGGGTGTAGCAAATAGAAATGACTGCCTCACTTTTAGGCCTTTTACATCAACTCTACAACTTCCTAACAGGGCACATTAAAGTGGGAGTGTTCCTTCCGCCTCGACCGTCTCTGCTATTTTAAAACTCTCATTTGTATGGCAGCCATTCATGCACCCTCTCTCCCTTCTCTTCCTACCTTTTCTCACTTTTTAAAAAAAAAAACCCAAAACTCTCTTCTTGCTCCCCTCCCCTCCTCCTTCTCCCTCTCTGCCTCTCTCTTCTGCCCTGGGTCATGGAACACGTTGTTCCCTCCTTCAGACTGTATGAGCTGCTGGCTGGCTCTGCCTTTTCATGCCTCCCCCCTCTTGTGCACGACTGCAGTTGCCTTTTTTTTCTCTCTTCCGAGGGGGAATGTCAGCACTAAACCACATGATTTCTCCCAATGACAAACCCTCTTTATGTAAGCCTGCAACCCAGAGACAGGGGGGTCTTATGTCGGGTGATGATGAGGCACGTGGATGAAGATGATGATGCACAAAAATCCTCTTTATGTCATGTCTGATTGTGCATTTCCTGTGTGTGGTCCCGATGGGTGTTAGCTCTGTAATGACCAGTTACAAAAAAGACAGCGATTAGTTAGTCGCTCCAAGCAGCTGATTTTAATTAGTTTTACATTGTGGATATTATTGTTTTGCTCAGAGTGGTACAGTTTGTTGTTGGGGAACACATCATAGAGCCTTTGAGCTTATTACCCTGCAAAACCAACTGCTAAAACCCTTTAATTAATGAGTGGCCCCTGAGGTTACTTTGCATAATGCTTAGATGTATAGATGTGCTGGCAAAAACTGATATTAATCTAACTGACATATTGTTAATAAATATCTCATTTTTAAGATGCATAGATCTCCAATAAAGCATAAGTTTTCAGTTTCAGTCTGCCAGAAAGGCCAAGAGTGTCTGCCTTTCCCCTCCCTGCTCTTAAACACAACTCTAATGCCACATTTGGAGTGGTTTAAAGGTAAAGCTCAGACTTTAGTGCAATTGAGAATCTGTGGCATTACTTGAAGATGTTGCTTTACACCAGTACGACTCATCTGACTTGAAAGAGTCGGAGCAGTTTCACCTTGGAGAACGGGCAAAAATCCCAGTTGCCAGATGCGTTAAACTGAAAGAGACGTGCCCCGAGAGCCTTGCAAGTGTAACTTCTTCAAAAGGTAGCTCTACAAAGTAAGGGATGAATACTTAAACACACTCATTTTCACCATGAAAGTGGTAGACATGCTGTACTGCAGATCCTGAGTTTAGGGTTTAGGGAAGGACTACTATTCTTCCCATCTACTGACCAGTTTAAGTTCTAACACAGTTTTGTGTTTGGTGGCTTCTGCAAAAAATGCTGCTTTTAGGTTCTTTTCACTGTTTTGTGCACAGTCACAGTTTTCCTGCTCTTCGGACTCATCAGATCACAATGTTGAAGCTTTATACACAGCGTGGAAATCTGCTGCAGTGTTTTCTGCTGCTGTAGATGCCGATGTCAGGAAGATGCAGTGGTCATCACTGCTAGAGGGAGAGTAGTGCCACATCACTGCGACGGAGAGACGCGTCACATGCATCAGGGCACATGCCTCAGCCGGACAAAAGCCCTCTCTCCTAAGGACAAATGCACATCTGCTTACGCACCTGCTTTTTTTTTCCAGCCTACCTTTGAGACTGGCGACCTTTTTTCTTTCTTGCTTTGCTTTTACTTTCCCTTCCCTAACACAGACACGCAAATGTATCTACAATCATCAGCTGATTTTTTTTTTTATAATTTTTTTTTCTCCTCCACTTTCTGCTTATCTTAACTGTAGCAGCTCCACTCAGAAATGTTAATGCGTTTGTCCATAAAAGTGTGTGTCACTGGAACAAATCGCTTTTGAAGATACACTATAGGTGAACTGACTGAAGTCAGAGTTAGTGTCCTCTGGTAGAAAGCCACTCAAACTTCTCAGACAGCATAGGTGCCACAGGTGTCGCTGGGTCTTTTCTATAATAAATAGAGCAATAATGAATAAGTTAGTGTTATTCAGAGGTGACTGGTGGCATTATCTCGCACTTTTTTTGACCGATGTGCCTGCACTATTTACCTTTATCAGTTTCAGACATGCATTCTGTATTCATTATCCATCTGTCAAAGCTTTTCCTTTTTTTTTCCCGCAATATATGGCGCTCATGATGCTCAGCCTATAAATCAGATCTTTGTTACTCGTTATCCCCGTAGCACCGTGTGATGGATGTACCCTATTGAATTGGGTGCCTGAAGTGGCTTAATAGCTCTGACCTTGGATGAGGTCTCTGCTCTCCGTGCTAAATAATTCAGTAGTACAGAGTGACTGTCTGAATTGCTCATTCTTTCTTTCTGCCTCTCAAAGACATCACCAAACTCTCTCTACCTGACTCGGGAAGATCTGCAGTGTGTTAGGCTGATCAATTTTGCATGGTTCCTTTAGGAGTGAAGCACTCCGTGCCATTTAATCTGAGGTTGTGCTGGCGGCAAGGTGCCTGGAACGTCTGAATGTCTTATATAGGAATGCAAGGCAGATGAGCATGGAAGAAAAGGCTGCAAGGTCATCTGTGCACGTGGAGTCCCGGTTGTCTGAAACTATGAATAGTTCAAAGGAAAACAGTATGGGGCTTAGTCATGGGATTGTGACTCTGTATTTAAAAAATAAAGTCTGATATCCATGAATTCTTGCCTTGAAGACAGACTTTAAAGTGTCATGGTCACAAGATTGTGACTATTAAACACAGGAAATGTAGTTTCTGTGGAAACTCTTTTCCCCCCTTTCTGTAAATTTCCTGTTTTTGTTTTTCCTTTTTAGGCTACGCCTTCCTGCTTTTCCAGGAAGAATCTTCTGTTCAGGCCCTGATTGATGCCTGCATTGAGGAGGATGGAAAACTCTACCTGTGTGTATCCAGTCCCACAATCAAAGACAAACCAGTAAGTCAAAGGCAAAATTCTTGAAAAAGGTACAACATACTTTGCCATGGCTACCGCATTTCCCTCCATATTTTCTCGGGGTACAGATGTTTAATTCAAATAATGAGAGTTCAGTTATTGAAATTGCCCAGACAATATGCCAACAGGTCTTAAAAAAAGATTATTCTATTTATATATATAGTTTCAAATCACAACAACATGTTTGTAAAGGTGCTTTATATTGTAAGGTACAGATCCTACAATGTACAAAAACCTGATGACCCATTGTAAGGCAACAGTTTTACAGAACAAAAGACACACTGTGGAAGAGAGGCAGAGATTAATAAAAAATGATTGATTGCATGAAAATGAGTGAAAAGAGTAAATAAGTAAGGGAATAGGGTCACCTGATCCAGCCCTCTTTTTTCTTTTTAAAAAAAAATTATATATAAAATTTTTGCCCAATCTTCAAAGTAAAGATGGTGTTAGTCGCCTGAATCCAAATTTGAAGCTGGTTCCAGTTGATCAGAAAAAAAAATATTACAGTCAACTGCAATGATAGTGGTCCTGTGAGGTTAACGGCAGAGCTTTGAGCCAGCTGCTAAAATTAGAATGGTCTCTGGCTCTCAGTGGCAATTCCAGCATGTTTATGTTTAGCTGGTTCACCTTCTTAATTTAGCATGGGCTCTAATGCCTCTAATATTAAGTTGTGTACATTCTATATGGAACACGTATAAGTTGTGTAACATTAAGCTGTGTAGAGGGTATAGGTAGGTAGATATTTAGATGTATAGGTGTGTGTGTGTGTGTGTGCGTGCGTGCGTGCGTGTGTGTGTGTGTATATGTATGTATATAGATGAACGGATAGAAATAGATAGTTTATCTCAATACAAGTACATTATATCTATGTGGCACGTTGTTCAGAGGTCTGTGGACCATTGTTTTGTAGAAGATTGTGGGCTACTATCTATCTAATAACAGCTGAGATAATTTACTTTGAATTAAACTAATGTGTAGTAAACAAAATTATTTGATACCACACTGCTATCTAGTTAAAACCAAATGCGCAACCAGCTTACCACACAATGACTTCTAAGTGCGAGCACTTCTTTTTTCTGTGACACAAAGGTCCAGATCCGTCCCTGGAACCTGAGCGACAGTGACTTTGTCATGGATGGCTCCCAGCCTCTGGATCCACGCAAGACCATCTTTGTTGGGGGAGTACCACGGCCCCTGCGTGCAGGTAAGAGGGGGAATTATGAATGAGAGGACCTCCTTTATTTCTTTTCTTTTCTTTCTTTTTTTTCCCCAGCAAACTCCCAGAGCCTCTAAATTGGCTTCATAACATTGGCTGGCATGGAGCTCCGAGGCTGGAGGCTATAATGAAAGTTCTCCCTGTGAGAAAACAATCCTCTACTTGGGTTTCCAGGACGGAGGCCAAGTGGTCATCACGTTAAGAATTCATAGTGTAATGGAAGGCTCGGGCTTTCTTTTCTTGAGCTAAACATTGCTGGCTTGTCTGCAATGTGACCCACTGCTAATTACACCAGCAGTTTGAGTTGAGACTGCTGCTCTGATGCGTACTGTAACAGGGTAGATCTGTATGTAAGTCAATAACAGAGTCAGACACTTCTTTGGCTTTTTCAAGCATAAGTGAAGGCTTTCAATTTGAAGAACAAACTAAACTCAGAACTTGCAAACTCACAGAAACTTCTGAGAGGAGTTTGCGGCACTAATCACTCCCCCAAATCTCTCTTCCCTTCCTTTCTCCGCAGTGGAGCTGGCTATGATCATGGACCGGCTGTACGGAGGTGTTTGCTATGCTGGCATCGACACGGACCCAGAGCTCAAATACCCAAAGGGAGCCGGCCGCGTGGCCTTCTCCAATCAGCAGAGCTACATTGCTGCCATCAGCGCTCGCTTCGTTCAGTTGCAGCACAATGACATCGACAAAAGGGTGAGTGAGTTCGTGAGCTTCATTTACAGCGTTTCCCTCTTCTGAAAGAGAGCAATATCTCCACCGCAAGTGAGGTTTTTACAGTCATTCCTATGGCGAGCTGTGGAGCTGAACTTTGCTTGATTCAGCTTTCATTATAGCAGGGATTTCAGCCAGCTACTCAGGATAGGCTACAATAACGAAAGGCCATGCCTGGATGTGTAATGACTATGGCCTTTGGCTGAGTCCCGACAGATGTGTGCAGACACATAGGGATGGTTTAATTATAGTAGTTCCCTATACATGTATATCCACTGGAGCTGTGCTGCTGGGTGGTTATTTTAGGCACGCCGGCCAATTGCAGCGGGACAGATCGTGACCGAGGGAGACTGGTTGTCAGCCAGGAAGTCGAGCCTCTGCAGGGCGGGGCTGTCCAACCCACCTCAGCTATCACCATCTATCTTCAGTTGGGGGTTTAGGGTGTCTTTATTATGACTGGGACTGTATGCCAAAAACAAGCAAACAAAAATGCCACTTACTTCGCTTCAAAGAGTTCAACTAAAAACATTCAGACAACAGAATATTTGTTTTCATGTCTTTGAACCAAAAAACTAGCAAAATTTCTCCCTTTTATGCGGTAAATAGATATCTGTCCTACATTTGTTTTGTTTTTTTAAGTATTAGGCTGCAACAAAAGGATTTATGTTGGAAGAATTAAGTTTTGAAAGGATTTATATTCAGTGCAGACCACAGACAGTGGAGCGCATTCTTGAAATTCATGTTCCGTTGTGGTAAAAAACTAGGATGCCAGCTGGTGCCATTTTCTCTTCGTCCTTTTTCTCGCCTTCATTGTCTGTGACTCACTTAACTGTAAATGGCTCTTGATGATAGCACATATGAGCTAATTACCTCTGGTCAGCTCTGTGTCCACTGAGATGAAACTGGTGTTTAATGGCCTGGCAGCATGGCCGTTTCTTTCTGGCTTTCTTGCTTTTTTGTCTCCCGTGAGCTCGTTGCTCTCAGCAGTGGATATTTCACTGTAGCTGTTGCAGAGTTTGGCTAAGCATGGTCTCCCACTGCTGAAGGATTTGATAACCTTTCATTTTGTGGCCACACTATAACAAGGTTAACATCCACCTCTGCCTGCTCGTACGCCGAGGCGTCTCCATGGTGACTGAGCTCTCATTTCTTGTCTCCTGGCTTCGTGGTCAAACTCATTATACTGGTGGATGGGTGGATACCTGCTTCAATCTAGCCCTGTTTTATTTTAGAAATCGTCAAACAGATGACAGTGAACGAGGGTTCTGGACTATGACTTAAATAGGAAACACATCTGGAGAAAACCAGCTGTCATTCTAGCACGGTTACTGTGCATATCACATGGCTATGTGGGTTTTGTTGCATATAAATCTTTTTTTTTTGTTGTTGTAAAAAACCGAAGGAAATGGTATTTAGCTTGCGTACTTTATTTTTAATGGCCAGCAGAGGGCGCCTTGTTTGTTTACAAAAAGACCTAGCAGTCTATGGGAAAATGTCCCTTGAATCCTTGCTCTGTTACCTTGGTAAACATTTTTCTGATGATTTTATGGGCTCAATCACTACTTTTAGATGACAGTGAATAAAACAAAACATTAATTAACTGATCTGCCTTTCATTAATCACGTTTGGTTTCATAACCCCTGAGCTCAGAGCTTGTCCATGAACCCGTGGGAAATGCCATGATGGCTATGTCCATCTTTTATGCTGTGAATTGATGCAGACTATTTAATGGCAATGGTAGATCTGTACTACCTGTTTGACAGAGTGTACCTCCTTTATCCCCCACACCTGTGGGAAAGATTGTGGACGGAGCCTGGAGTTATTTATTGAATGCTTAAAATCTATCAGTGACTCATAGTAACCCAATTTTTTGATTTTCATGCAATGACACCCAGAGGATATGGTAGTTTCACTGAACCGGGCTTCCGTTTCTTACACTTGTTGATGGGGAGGCAGCTGCAGTGTATAAACTCTTTTCCGGTGATAGCCCATTTCTCAGATTTGAGTCCCTTTAGAAAAGCAAATATGAATCAGTGTTCTTGAGTTTTTCAGTTGAAGTGATGATCTATTTTATCAGATAGGTTTTTTTGATTTGTCTGTCATTTCATATCTAAAAATATCTGTTCCCATTCCCAGGGAACATGATTGCATTAGCTGGTTTCTTTTTCTTTAAAACGTTGTTAAGGTTGACAGATTTTGGCAGCTGTAGCCATGAATACAGGATTACTGATCCCTTTTTCCCAAAGACAATTTGCTTAATCAGGAAGTGAATTTTTATGTGAACCTTATATTTGAGTGTACACGACTTCAATCTGTGTTTTTTGGATATGAAAACCTAAAATGCTGTTTCTGCTTTTCTACAACTTTTTTTTTTTTTTTTTTTTTTTTTTTTTTGATTTCTTTTTTTTTTTTTTTAACCCTTTTCAGAGCAACAGTATATTAGTGATGTCCTGGGCCTCATTGATCATGGAGACCCCCAGATTAGAGGAGCTATAGCTATTCTATGTGCAGCTATCATACAGGCTGCGCTCACCAAAACACGTTACAACATACACACTTGGCTGGCCAGTGTGCAGAGCGCAACAGGTTTGTGTTTTGGTCTTTGTCTTACTTGCATTTTTTTTTTAAAGAATTGAGAGTATTTAAAGATGCCTATCATACCTGTCTGTGTGCGCTCTAGGTAACCCACTGTCCCTGGTGGACTTGGTGCCTTTGCTTCAGAAGACTTTGAAAGATGAATCCTCTGTCACCTGTAAGATGGCTTGCTCTGCAGTGAGGGTAAGATGGCTTTGTGTGAGTGTGTTGGTAATCTCTACTCTCTCTCCGTCTTGCTCGGTTAAGTTCTTTGATTGCGTCTATGCTTGTGTTTGTGAGCCTGACCCTTTGTTTTTGTGTTTCAGCACTGCATCA
>VUQR01035153.1:26097-36820 GCA_015108515.1 Hemichromis elongatus | reverse complement strand
AAAAAAAGAGAGGGGGGGGGGGGGGGGGGGGGGGGGGGGCAATGCATGAATTATACATTTACCCCACAATCAGAGGTGCCTGCCTTATTTATGAGCAAAAAAAGCCCGCACTGCTTTGCCAGAATTGTGCTTTGTCTACTGTGGAATGCAATAGGAGTTCACTTAATACTTAATGACTCTGAAGTTTGCCCCACTGCCCTTTAAGGGCTCCTTTTCTTACAGGTCCATGGCCGTCTCACGTTATGTTCTGCAGTGACAGCAGTCAAAATTACAGTGGCTGTAACCAGACCCTCAGTTATCACCTACTTCTGAGCTCAGTTTACATTTCATGACAATTAGACTCAACAGGATGTATCCATCATGTGGGGTCAGATTGGCGATAAAGAGGCCGCCGTGAGCTTTCGCTGTGACGTGGCATGGGAAAGTCAAACCCTCTCCACGGTTCCCTGAAAACCACGTCAGATCTGCCCAACACATGATATACTGTATTTACCCCCACACAATCACACATAATGTTTTGATGACAGACGTATAGAAGCGGAGTTGAAAGCGGGATCGCACGATAAAAACACTTCCTCATCGGCAAAGCCATTTATTCAGACTGTTCACACGGGTTGATTTATGGCTACAACGGTGAACTCCTGCTTACCATGCATTGGATGAAAAATGAATTTCTGCCATTGTAGACTGAGTAACATGGTAAACAAGTCAAAAGGCATTAGCCCTGCTGGCTTGTTCCATAAAATGACCACTCAAGCCGTCTTAATCCCTTCCTGCTTCATCTCAAATCAAATGAGACCAGACCTGGAGATTCTGTCCCAATGTAGGCCAACAACACGTAAAACACAACATGCCATCGAGGGGAGGAAAGCCGTCTTAATCCCGTGCTCCAGTCACATTCCGCCACTATCTCCAGTTGTTTATTTGAGTTTCAGACACACTTTAAATTCACTAATCCTACTTGCCCTCTCTAGTGTTCACTAAACAGCCCCTCAGCGTTATCGGCATCTTTGAATTGCAAAACATCCAGATTGAGAAATAACATGCAGACCAAAAAAAAAAAAAAAGAAAAGAAAAAAAAAACAGTGATATAATGCATTCTCTTTGCTTCATGCGATGACTGAATTTTCTTTTATATGTAATTCAAAAAGCAGTGCAAAGACTTTACAAACAGAGGGCAAACCTGGGCATGTTGACTACGTAAGATAAAGTATACAGCTGTGGAAAGCGAACAAAAGACAAAAAAATACAGTTTCTCTTCATCTCTGATACAAGTTCGGACTGGAAAAGCTAAAGTATAATCTACTTTGCTGAAGTAGTCATCTCCAAGTCAGAAGGTTAAGAGATGCATCGGTCTTCGAGGCCCTGCTTTTTCAATCGTCCTGAAACCGTAACACACAGTTTGGGGTTTATCTGCGGGATGTAGCAGCTTTGAGTGTAGCTGGAATAAATTGATAAGTCCCCATCTACTAAGTACATCAGCTTAAAGATTCTTAAATTCTAATCTTTCTTTCACCAAGGCGACTGTTGGCACGATCGGTTTGGAAACGAAAATACAAACAACTGCGAATAAAGCCACCGAATTAATTCTTGCTACAGCACCTCGCAACACGTGAGCTAGGAAAGGAAACGGTGGCAAAGTTAATGTGATAAGTATGCTGTAATCTGTGATGTTCAGCCAATACGTCCTCAGATTGAGAATAAACACTTGGATGACGGCAGATTGTCTCAGTGTGACTGGTCATTATTGCTAAAAGAGGATTTCACTGCAGCTTTGATTACATTAATCCTTCAAGAGAATTAAATCCTTTCTGACAGGGAGAACATGGGAAATCAGGCTATCTGTGAAACTTTGATTATCTTTAAGGAAAAAATAAAAGGCCCCTTATCCTCTGCACGATCAATAAAAACAGACAGGTATAAGATAGTGAGCAGATTTTTTTCCTGAAGGATTTCCTTGGCGCACTCATCACTCAGATACTGAGCAGACAGGATTGCAAAGAGAAGCTTTGGATTGAGCTTTTACTGCTGAAAAAGTCTCAACTGCAGGTCTCGCAGCTTCTTTGCCTCCTCTCCTGTGGCCACGTCTTTGGTGCTGTTTTTTTCTGTGGGGGTTTTCATTCCCTGCCACCCACCATGTGAATAATGAGCTCCACAGATAGCAGCCAATGAAGCGACCCCCCCGTTAACCAATGAAACTTAACAACCATGTCCAGATCAGGTCCTTCCTGCTGGGACTGACCAGCCTTGCTTCACACTCCTCTGCCACCCACACACCAACACTCACACTGCCTCAAACTACATAAAATACAAGGAAGGGGGAAAAAAAGAGAAACTACAAGGCAGACTTTTTACATGATCTCTCAAAATTTAACACTCAGGTCAGATATATGACTACGTGAAATGGGAAAGTGAATTAAGTCAGACTGGCTGGGGCTGTTTCGGAAGAAAAAAAAATTACACTCTGCTTACACGTACGCTGGCGGGCAATCCAGACACAGTCTACTTGACAGATTGATTTCTAGCCTGGCTTGCTTTGAGGTGTCGGTGCTGGTAATGTGACTAACACGGGGAAGTGCGATGAATGTCTGGCCTCAACATGACCAAAAGGTGCTTTGAAGTCTGTCTAAGCACCTAACAATCCCAGCCATGCCCAGCTATAAAACTGCTAACCCTTACCCATTTTATCACGTCATTTCAGTGCACCTCAAAATGTACTAACCACCAAGGAAAGCTTCAAGTGAAAGTGACCCTTTTCCTCATGAATATGCATTTATAACAGCTTTAATTAAGATGAATTGGAACCGGGATATAATAATTATAAGGTGAGACTTTTGGATTTATTTTATAGGTTTATTTCACTCTGGAAAAAAAAGAACAAGTGATGAGGAAGTGTGACCGTTTTATTTTGGCGTGAGAAAATGTGTGGGTTGGTAGGAAGGGGGGGTTGTGGTTGATAGTGGCTTTGAAAGACACTTTTGAATGTGACATAGTAGCATTCCAGCGATTGTTATTCAGGAAAACCGCTCCAAAGCTTCCAACATGTGAAGACGAAGGCGCGTGTAATCCAAAAGAGTAAACACTTCTTATTCTTGCTCTGGAATTTGAAGCTTAGGGTGTGATTGATAGGAAAGATCATTCAAAAGAGCCACCTGGTACACGCAAGGCATCTATGAAAGACATGCACGACTCACTGGCGTCAAATGGCAGCCAGACAATGTTGCTCTCTAAAGATTTTCCTCCCTGCAAATGCTTGATAAGTAAATATGGGGCTATGATTGGCTCACAGAAAAATGCAGGACTGAGTCAACATCTCCCCGATAAAGGATGGAATCCTCTTTAGCTTGATCGTCATTCTCCTCTATTTAAATATCATTCTAAATGGAGGGAAAAGTGAAAAATAGCCCACTTTCCTCCTGAGGAGTTATTCTGATTGGCGCCTTTCAGTGAATTACTGCAGGCTAACCTATCCAGGCACATAGAGTATGCCCTTTCTTCTCATCCTTCCCAGATAGAAGTTTGAGTAATGAAGCGCACAGCTTTGTTGCAGACATTTAGTTGCCTTAAGTCTATCCTAGCATTTGATGTGGAGCCTGGATCACACCCACAGGGAAAGCACACCCTGCAAATATCAGCTACGCTTCTTGGCTTCTTCTGCATGCTCTCCCATGCTGTGGGCACAC
This sequence comes from Hemichromis elongatus, assembly GCA_015108515.1. Classification (NCBI taxonomy): domain Eukaryota; kingdom Metazoa; phylum Chordata; class Actinopteri; order Cichliformes; family Cichlidae; genus Hemichromis; species Hemichromis elongatus. Next base: position 33,137 of record VUQR01035153.1, on the reverse strand, counting down.
AAGATATATTTTCTTTGCCCCAACAGAAAAAAAAAGAGAGAGAGAGAGAGAGAGAGAGAGAGAACACCCTGGAGTGTTTTATTTTTTTATTAACTTTTAGGGAATACAGCCAAACTTCTCAAGAGGCGAGCTCTAACAGTAGGGAAACAAAATGACAATAGCTCCTACAACTGCTTGCTGTCTACTTCCCTGGCATTCCCCTGCTGAATAGACTTTGTCTGCTGGCCCACTGTTGTGACATGATAATGACTCCCCAGCTCTTCAAATGCCACCTCGCTCAGCTTTGGAGAGAGGGCAAGCAGGTTAATTACCATTACAATGGCGGAATCTGAGAGCAGGGCCAACTCTGGACACTGCATACGAGATGACCGGGATGACTTTCTCATCACAAATGGAAACAGGAGGCTTTGATTTCCTAAAATGCAGACAGATGGACAGGGTCACAGCATCTTTGTCTAAACTATTAGGCAGCCCTTCCTTGCATTTTCTTCACAGGCAGGGAGCTCTCAGTGGCTCTTTAACTGTTCTCCAGGGTGGACAGGCCTTCTGCCCTAACGCACTCCCCCCGGAGCTGTTGCCTTTGTCTTCTCTGTTTGACTGTGAGCTGTTCATGAAGTGAAGAGGCTAATCAGCGGCTGTAGAGCTATTCACGGGGAACCACTGTACAGCATGGGCCCATTTGGTGCAATTGTCAGAGTGGCCACAATAGCTCTCTGTTTTGACACGCTAAACACAGGCCCTGAGAGCACACTCGAGCCATTGATGTGGATGTGAAGTGTGGTGATGTTTGCTACCAAAATATTGACTTCTTGCTCCAAATTAAACTTAAGCACCATGCCCTGGCCCGCACCCCGAAAGGCTGAATTGAAGCCTAGAATTAAATTAATTCAATTTGGAGAGCCCTTAAAACTGAAAGTAGCAGAGCATCACAGCTGTAGAACAGCAACACAAACATATCATTATTTTTAAGGGCTTACATCAAATCCAGCCTCATGTATTTACAGTCTACAAGTAGGATAAAGAAGTGCTAACTGGCATGCTTGTTACAGCGGGGAGACCAAGAAGTTCATTACAGAGTTTTTTTGGATATTTGCAGAGTTTCAGCAATGCTAGCTGGTTGATTATGAAAACAGTATGCCGTCTTAGACTTGCAGCCAGCAAAAGCTCTCTTTTTTTTCTCTTTTCTTTTCTTTTTCAAACATAAAACTCTGAATTACTGAGGGATGACGGGTGCCAAGAGCTGTTGTTGGCTATTGCAGTGGAAAGGAGAGAAACAAGTTTCACAGCATTATGGTGAAAACAAAGAAGGTTCGCCTGCTTGACTGAAGCGAAATGTCCCAGAAGTTTTAAAATAAAATAAATGACATATATTCTTAATGACACATTTCATTTTAGAAAGAAGCTGGGTCATAGACAAGATTCAGACTGTATTCACTAATATAACTAATGTAATTTTACTACTTTATTCAAAGAGGAGGTGACTTTTTGCAAGAATGGACAGTCAGAGCAGCATTAACCTGGCATGTTTTCGATGGCAGGAGAAACCCGAGCTCTCGGGAGACCATGCAAATGCCAAACAGAAAGGCCATGCCTGGGTTGGAACTGGGGGAGCACTATATAATAACATTTTACCCCGAAATTATCATAGATTTAGTGGTGTTAGCAGTGCAGAACAATGTATTGTAAGTGCTTGATAAATAGGACAAGTGAAACAATCCGTACACGAGACATGACAAAGGACTGTTGCAATAGCTCGACTTTATCCAAGACAAATTCAAATTGCTCGAGAAACAATTTGAAATTCAAAAAAGGGAATTTCACTTTGCAAGGCTGTTGATACTAGACACTGATTGGGATTAATAAGTACTCCACATGAAGCCACATTAAGTAAGCACAAATAACCGCCGGCGCTGTGTATTTTAATGAGTTTTCAATTAATCACAGTCATTGTAATAATGCTTTTTACACAAATTCTCAGCATGCATTCCTCTCTAACTGTGGACTGATAAAGGCATGCAAGGAAAAGTTATCGAATTTGTCCCCACCAAGCTACTTTGACACATTTTTTAAAGGAGGACATATAAGTGAGAAAAAAGAAAAGAAGCATCTAATGCTTCATGAAAGGAAAACATGTCTTCTTGCAAATATGCGTGTGGTGTATGCCCTATTTTAATTCAAAGAGGTCTAATGTTGCTGTATTTCGGTTTCACTGCCTGTGCACGGGAAATGGGAGCTTTGGACAGATACCAAAAGCATTTCCAAGCATTTCTACTTGGACCTTCGCTAGCACATCCTCCTTAGTTCAGCCCCATCATGTTCTGTCCACAGTCTATACAGCGCATCTCTGAGGACCTTGTCAGCAGCTCCAGGAGAGTCTGATAGAATATGTCAGCACCATCTTTTCAGAGGAGCTGTCAACACCGTCTTTGTATCAACCTTCTTTGGGACAGGGCACAGAGCTCAAACAAGCCCTGAGGGAGACATACTTTAATGCATCCGAGTGAAACTCCAAATGACAGCAGAAAGAAAAAACCAATCACGCTCTGCTTTCATAAATTGACACACCTTTAATCTCCTCAGATCTTCTTTAATTGTATTCCAATTACAAGAGCAAATGAGTATCAATGAAAGCAGAAGCAATCAACTATGGTTTTTATCTCATGACAGTCTATGTCAACAGCTTATGAATCCTGCAGGCATGACAAAACTAGTCCTGTCGTAACTCGCACACTTTATGTTGTATTATTCTTTGATAATGAGGCATGTATGTAGCATGCGTCTAACTCATGGAAGAAATGAAACGGTGTTACCTTGGAGCACTGCTTGTGATTCTGGCACCACACCAAGGATCCATTATTCTGTTGAAAAGAGGGAAAAACATCATCAGTCATCAGAGATACTGCTGAAAGAACATTTATAATAACCAATTCATCAAGTCAATGTGGAACTTTGACCCTTTCCTCTCCCTCTTACAATATACCTCCGTGGTGGCCAAGGCCTTTTAGATTAACAATAATGTTAACAGCAAAGAAATCTGAAAGGCTGACTGTGAGTCAGCTTTGTGTGCTGAGTGCATGCAGCACAAGCAGGAAAGCAGGGTCAGCACACTAAGGTGAGGGCAAGCTTCTGGTCAGTTTCAGCAGAGCATGGTGACCCCAGCTTTTCCGTGAATTTGTTTGATCTCTCAACAGACATCTTAGAGGTCACGGAAGGAGGAACTAATGTCAGCACTCCTGCACAGACTGCAGATATCGCCAATTTGCTGTAATTGCGGTCGAAGTGCCACCTTCGGCACTCCGACAAGGTAAACATTTGGTCCTAATGGAGCCGTGTTTTTGTAAAGCTTCAATGTGTGAATGCAGAAGACTATCTGGTGGAGGACTAGTGGAGATAAATGACTTGTTCAAGCCATTTCCTGTACTCCATAAGGACTGAGAATTATGCTGTTTTTCTTTGCGAACATTATTTTGGTTGGATACCAAGAGAAAGGCTCGAGCTTTAGCATAAATGACCAGGTGATTATAGCAAAAGAGCAACAGCTGATTTTCTGCACACTTGCAATGCAACGTTGACATGTTATCACCTTATAATCTGACATGACAATGTTTCTTACATCTTCACATTCAGCAGATGCAAATCGCCTATTCATCTGGTTTTTGGTTGGTTTGTAACCAAAAACTCTCACCTCGGAGAAGCTGTAAGGTTGTGTAGCACACACAGGAACTGCACCATCAGGTGGCTTAATCACCTGTGACATTATAAATAACCATGTGATCATTGATTATTTCCTCGACTTCAAGATCAATGACAGATTATCATGACAGTATTCTCAGTGGAGACTCTCTGTTTATAGTTACGGTACATTGCCTGAATGTGTAGTCATTGACTTAAATCTGGCCTTGAGTTTTGGATGTTCCCCTTGCATCCCTGTGGAAGAAATGAAGCAGTTAGATAAAGCCAAACTTTAGGGGTCTGCAGGCAAAAGGTCTGCTTAGGTTCAACGTCAAGTTCAAAGCATTTTCTCACAATGTAATCCAGAAGAAATTTCCCATGAGACATTAAGAGAGAACTTATCATTAAAGGCTTTAATTTGACATCCAGTACCAGTAGGTGCTTTGCTTTTTGTGTCAAGGATAATGGTTGAAAAGGCTTCAAAGGAATCCATGATTGGACAGTCATGTCTTCAGAGAATCTCTTGAAAAAAATTATTCAGATAAGGAGGAAAAATGGGAAAAAGTACTAAGGACACTTGGAATAGTTTAATTTTGTTATCATGTAAAGTAAAAATGGGAGTTATATGGCTCAAATTTAGTGTGCATCAGCAGGTTTTCTGAAGACGTTCACGCTGTTTGTCAAAATGTTGACTAAACTACGACTTAGTTCTCAAAAGTGCCTTTTCTTGTCCTAAATAATTTGATTACAATCCGTGTGGAATATTCAGGATGTGTTTTTTACCCCCTTTTAAACATCAATAACACCAAACAAAGCCCATCAGTGTCACCACATCAATAAAACTTTGACATTTACACTGGCAGGCAATGCCTCCGGATAATTTATACAGTTTGTCACAACTCAAGGCCATGTCCTAAATCATCAATCCTGTTTTTGACACCGTTCTTTACCCATCCATCAATGGAGACAGAGCCAGATCAACATAGGAGCTAATTTTGCTTTGTGACAGCATCCCCGTAGCAGAGAGGCTCAGCAGGATGTTGCCCCAGCTGTCCAGGCCTGACCCCACCATTTCAGGGACCAACGGGGGAATAATTATAGGTCAGGACTTCATCCCTCTGACTCACCATGACATTCCTCTGCAGTCTGAACATTATGCAGTCCTGAGGACTGTCAAGGACTCAAATGAATGAATTCTTTCCAGATATTCTCCTGTGTGAGGAGGGCAGACAGTGGCACGCGAACGCACGAAGGTGAACCACGCTTTGTTGATGATAGCAGAGCGACTAGATGAGGCATGTAAACAGGGTATTTATCACAAAGATACATTACGGGCATTGTCAGTTGAGAATTAAAGCAGGTGGGCAGGGGCGTGTTGTATTGTCTAGACAAACTTAGACAAACATGTACAAAGCCCTTTTGATCTTTCAGTAGTCCCATCCAGCTTTTGAAACTGGAAATCTTTGTCCCCTATGGGCGTCTGATTTGGATTAAAAGCATTGCGGCTTCCACCGATCACATTTTCAAATTGCATTTAATCCAGCTGGTCTACAAATCCCAATACATTTCTAGTTATGTCAACTGGCCTTAAAAGGAAAGGCTACTGTCTCTCTCTGCGTCCTTTGACAACTCAGGAGTCATCAGGCATCACCAAAATAACTTCTCCTTAAGGGAACATATGGAGCAGCAAAATATAGGAGCTCGAGATTTAGACTTCGACTCGATTGGGTGTGAGGGCTGTGGTCATTCTGCCTATTAATTATTCACATTATATAAATAATTTGTCAGACGCTCTGAAAGTGAGCTAATGCGTTCAGTGTGCGTTCAGCGTTAACATAAAAGGGTGTTTCAGAAATCTAAAACAACACTGGTGTAAAGTTGTCTCCACTTAGGAATGAGGCTTATTTGTCAAATGAGGTAGCCCAGGGTGTAGCAGCACTCTGGGCTGAGATTTACAGACATGACTGTCATGGTTTAAAAGCATTTATGGAGAGAGGTGAGGCCAAGCTACATAGACCCCTTATTCATCCGCTGTCTTCACTAATGAAAAACTCCACACATGAGACGAGCACTGGCTGAGGTTTGATTCCACCGCAGGTTATTTAATATCAAAGGCGAAAACAAGGGGACATGGAAAAACCACTCGCCAATGTTTTTTCTTGCCTTCACTTAAAACACAAACCTCTCAGGCAAGATGCTTAGACTTTACTATGCAGCACACAAGCGATGAATGACTGAATTTAAGATGTTAGATTTTTATTGCTTCGAATGTAATAACAAGACCTCATGGACACACCTTGTTTTTGGCTTCACAGGTCCCCACATAAATAATCCACTACAAGGCTGATGCTTTCAGAATACATTATTGCACGGGGCTCCCAGCTCGCTCTTAATATTTTAAAGTGTCCGAGGCTAATATTTATGGCTGGGTGTTCCCCTCTGTCTATTGTACTAGGGTGACAAGTTCCCCAAAAGTGGAGTAAAATGCCGATAAATCTCTATTTGGAAATGCTATTGCATCAATAAATCTAGTGATGCTATAAATCTGACAACCCATGGGTTTCCTAACTCAGCAACTCTATGCTTGTTTCCATTTCACACTAATTCAGAACTGGGGCAATTAAAACAAAGTCTCTGATTTGTATTCTGATTCAGCCACATAAAGAAAGGAAAGACGCGTGGGTGTTCATAACATCTGTAATAACATCTAAATTCTCCAAGTATCATTCCAGTCTTAAATTCCAGCTGCAAAATGTGTTAAGAGGAAAATTTGTCTCTTGTACCATAACCAAAATAAGCAGCCCATATAGATTACCAGATATTGAGAAGACACAGTAAAATATTAAGAAACAGGAGGCAAACGTTTGACATGCAGCCAAGGTCTTTCATTTCCATTAAAATGGAAAGACTTGCATGTCTTGGTTTTCCCACTGAGTATTAAATGACCCCTGAAGGATGTCCGAGATGAATTAAGAGGTCTGTCGTGTCGATCCTTGGAGTGGAGCTCCAAGCTGCCGTTGCTGTAATAAGATCTGGCAGAGGAAGCAGATCCACCTGTGGGTTGTGCTGACTGAGCATGCCCACTGTTGTGGCAACATTACATTAGAGCTTATCACATTTAGCACAATTGGGCGCCAGCATTTAGCAGGAAGGTGACCTCCTTGGAGCAGCACTTGGTAGCTCGATGTATATATCCTGTGCATGCCTATGAGGTGTGATGCTGGCATTTATTGGCGGGGCCAGGAGGGTAGAGGTTGGGGGGCGGGGGATGGGGTTTGGCAGGGCATATGTTTTTGCAGCTGACCAGACCCCCCATCCTCACATGAAAGGACTGTTGAGAAAACAGTGCATAAGACAGTTCTTGCAAA
>VUQR01035152.1:61574-73528 GCA_015108515.1 Hemichromis elongatus | reverse complement strand
CTCCCCAAAGACAGAGGTGAAGAGAAATGTGCAAAAGTCCCACTTTCTCACTGGAAGGGAAAGATTGAAATTGTTTAATTTTATTTATTTTTTTGTACAACATTTGTACGTGAATCTCTTTGTGTGCGTGGCGAAAATGTTTTGCTCTACCTTTCGCATCGCCGTTTCAAGAACAGTTGCTGTTTCTTTACACCTCAGCTTTTTGGCTGTTTTCCTCCACTTTCTCCTCCAGCTTTTTCTCCTCCTCGGAAGACCCGCACTCCTTCTCCCCGGTCTTCCAGCTTCCTTGCCTGTTTTTCGATTAAAACATAGTTCACAGTTATTTATTAAGCAGTTCGTACATGATGATATGACAGTGTGACTACTTACTACACGTGTGCAGAGTAATTCACAGTATAAACTTTCCACTTAGATTAAAGGGAAGCTATCCATCTACAGCTGCTGTGTACTTACACTACTGTTCACAATCAGTCAAGAGCAAACTCTCTTAATTTGGCAAATGGAAGACTGATTAACAAGCAAGCAAAATGGAGCGCTGCCCAGGTACCCAAGACCCTAATAGTCCTTAAAAGCCTACATTAACCGCAATGATTTTTTATTTATTTTACCATGTATTTTAATTTGTTAATTCATTTAAAGGAACTGCCAAAAGTGAGCTCAGAAGATCAATACTACTCGTATACAAGGTTAGAATAGGATGAATACTGAACGGCGAGTCTGGCTGTGTCCAAACTCTCACTGGCATGAACTATTTGGACAAAAACATTGGGCCGCATCTCCTGATCTTTTAATTCAAGTGTGTCTTCACAAATATTTGTAAAGGAATTCAAGACGTTCGTTATAAAGATCTGACTGAAGTCCAGTGTAGTTATGTAACAGTATAACACAAGTTGCACCAACATGGTGACATTTCTTCCTCCTGGATATTCCACATTGCAAAGTATTGCAAAGTGGAAGCATTTAGAAACCACAGCTACTCAGTGCGGTTGCTGAGTGCTGAGGCGCCTGATGTGCGAAAGCAGGCAACGCTCCGGTGGCTCAATAGTCTCAAACCTCGTCTGGCTTGTAAACTATATTTCCACATTAGCCACTTGTTCCCGTCTGTTTTGAGTGTTGATGTTAATTCCAACTTTATATTTACTGCACAGATCTGAGAGCGACATTAGTTTTCTTGTAACTCTCAGCTATAGATTATTGGAAAATTTACCCAAGCTTTTGCATGAATTGTAATTCTATTTAAAATCTGCATCACAAGTACATAAACAGCTGAATAAATGCTATTTCTATCACCTGGTATTGGATGAAAATTGAATTTTTAGTTGACTGCTGTTATTTTAGTGTCCTCATATGGTCTATATCTCATATTTTTAAAAAAATCATTTAATCAAATGACCATTTGTTTACAAACCTCATGCCAAACAGTGTTATTCCACCAATGGCAAACTGGTTTTTAAATTAAACATGTTGGTGGCAAGAGGAGTTCATATCAGAAGCATTAGGTATGACTCAGTTTCTCGTTAGCAGAAATATCTAATCAACCAATCACATAGCAGCAAATCTATGTATTTAGGCATGTGGCCCAAACAAACATCTCTAGGGTTTACAGAGTATGGTCCAAAAAATTAAAAAAAATCTCTATTTATGTGCAGTTCTTTGAGCAAAAATGCCCTGGTGATGCCAGAGGTCAGAGGAGAATGGTCAGACTACTTCGAGCTGATAAGAAGACAACAGTAACACAAATAACCACTTCTTACAACCAAAGCATGCAGAAGTGCATCGCTCAATTAACAAAGTGCCTAACGATGAAGCAAAAGGGCAACAGCAGCAGAAGACCACGCTGGATGCCATTCCTGTTAGCAAAGAACACGAACCTGAGGCTATAGTTTGTAAACTTTTACCAAAATTGGAAAAAAAATGTTTCCTCCTCTGATGAGTCTCATTTCCTGCCCGACATTCAGATGGTTACAGTCTGAATTTGGCATAAATACAACCAGAGCATGGATTCATCCTGCCCTGTATCAGTGGCTCAGGCTGCTGCTGGTGGGTTAATGATGATTTTTCTCGGCACACCTTGGCAGCAACTGCATGGTGCTGTCATGTCAATATGAACTAAAATCTCAGAGGAATGTTTCCAGCACCCTGTTAAGAATTAAGGCAGTTCTGAAAGCAAAGGAGGGTGTCCGGTACTAACAAGGTGTACCAAACAAGCCGATGAGTGTATATGTCACAAACGGCTTTATCATGTTAAGCTCATAATTGCTTTCTGCTACATGAATAAAGACTTTTTATTGAACTTTATTGGACATACCTGCAAGTAAAGATTTTTTTAAGGCTAAAATGAATCTAAATAAAATATGTTTGACTGGAAATAGAAAAGGACGTTTTAGCAAATCAGAATAACCACGACGCATGAATTAGACACGGTCTGATTAATGAGGAGATCCAGATGGATGCAAAATTGTGTCTACAAAGAGGTTCGTTCTATCTCGTTGGGTTACTGGTGAATTTTATGAACACTGTTATGTAGCTTTTGTTTAAATGAGCTTCTTACTTGGATTTCTTCGAGTAAACCCAGTATGCCAGTCCTATAACCAAAGTGGCGACCAGGAGACCCACTATAACACCAACCACCAGTCTGGTTTGGTCGCTGTCTTCCGACTGGTCTGTAAAGAAAGACAAAACAGAAATATCAGAGGCGTGAGTGCCATGTTTCTGTATGCCGCTCCAGCCTGGACAGAAGAAAAAAATACTCTTGTGTGCATTAAATGCATTGATGGATGGACACATCCGCACTGTGCATGATTATGACTCATTGATTTGAATGTTAATGGCAGCAGTCTCCGCTTTAATTTTGTCAGTGGGACTTTGAACAATGTTGGCATCTTGTCAGGATGCTGGTAGCTCCATTCCTCTTACTGCTTCATAACTATATTTATTTAAAAGAAGCGCACTGTCTAAACATTGCTTTTTCTGCTCTACAGTCCAAGGTGATGCTAAAGATATATATTTGATAAAGAGCCTTCTTTTAGTGAGCAACATTTGATTCCCCCATAGCCTTTTGTCAACCCACTTTCTACTGTTTCTTACAAGAAGGAAGACCGCGCCAACTTACCTTGTTTATCCATTCTCACCTCCTCAATTACTGAAATCAGATATGAAATAACATTAACGTCCAACCAAAATGAAGGGAAAAAACAAACAAAACAAAAAAACAAGCTTGAAAAATTACTACTCTACATCTACTCGACTCTGCATGCAAGAGGTTCCAAGAGGGAACAGATTAAATCCAGCATCCCAACATACACCCACTGAGCGATGAGGGGAGAAAGAAAAGAACGATGTGGAAATGCCATCCCAAACACACAAGAATGAGTAGGCAAGAGGGAACAAATGGTGATATAAACACACTTGGACACCTTCAGACAAGAGTGTGGACTAAGTGCTAAGTGCATGCACTAATTACAGTTTGACAGTGATGGTGAGAGTAAAAAGGCTGGACAACTACCACCAATATATAAAGTTCTTGCAAGAAGTATGAGTGTTTGTGTATGCTTGATAGATCGTGTATTTAACAGTGGTTTTTCCTGCTTACTCAGCAGTGGGAGAAAGTCCCAGAAAACTGATTTTTAATCATTGATTTTAAATAATTGACCTCATGGCCACCAAAACGGTGTGCAATGACATGACTCCACACACTCTACAAAACAAAATCCCAAACTGGGTGGGTTTACCCTGGTGTACATACCTGCTACAATATTGTCGTTTTTGTCAAAGCATGTAAACATAATGTCAAGTTAACGTGCAGATGGAAAGAGTTAGTAAGAACAGTAGGAAAACACTTAAGAAGGCAGATTAGTGACTTCATGAAAGAAAAATGAAGCCGACCGAGGTAAAAGGACCAGATTATGACTTTGTACTTACAAGAGGACACATTTATAGCCCTGGTATCATTGCCAAGCCTATTGAACACTGTACACTGGACAGTTAGATTTGCAGAGGGCACAACTTTGATCTTCTGTGTTATCTTTCCGTTGACAAAAGGACTTTCTTCAAGCTGAATAACGAGAGAGAGAGAGAGGGAGAGAGAGGCAGAGGGAGAGAAGAAACAAATGTTAATATTTACACATCTGATCCGGGTGATTTGAAGAAGATTTGCACCATAAGAGGGCGATGTTGGACCAATAACTGAGTCAGCCCTTGCGTTACAAAGAAACAGCGTGTGTGCCTCTGGGATATAGACTCCTGAGTCTCAGAGGAAAACCCCAGACACAAAGACAAACTGCCAACACCCTTTTCACATCCTCTGCATATACAAAAGGATGTTGCATTTTTGTAAATACTTATTACTGATCCTGTATTGAAGTCCTCACATTTGACTAAATAGCATGTATGGGGGGAGGGAATTAAAATGCTGAAATGTGTTACTTTCAAAATCCATTTTTATTTCCTGAAAGAGTTTTTTGTATTTTTTGGAGTAAATTAAAGATTTTAAGGTTACTCTCGTGGTTACACAATGACTGAAAGGGCTGAGAAGAACTGCAACCATCCTGCACACCCCCCCAGGTTTATATGTAATTCACACCGCTCCACTGAGTGACTCTGCTATCAGTGCGCACACAGGTAGACTGTGGAAACAAAGAAGAAGAAAAAAACGAGGCTCCATTTAAAAAACAGACAATTTTTGTTCTCGTGACAGGCTGCTGGAAAATACTGTTTGAGCCTCGGGGAAAATGAAGAAATGTACTCTTTCGAAACACTGACCACAACCGCCTGGACCAGATAAGTTCACAAGTGTGACAGCTGGGGAAAATACTAACAGTGCAAACTGCCATGCACAAAACAGGGGGTATTCATTCACTGTGCAGCAAAAAGCGAAAAAGTAAAGAAAAGCAAGAGCTGTCTCTGGACAGACAATAGCGGGAGGCTTAAGCACACAGCCTCTGTTTAGCCACACCTTCACATTTCTGCTGGTGATATTCTGAGGTTCGCTGTAAGACAAATACTGCTATGTTTTAAACCCATGCAACTCTATTTGTGGTTTTATTTCACATTTACCAACATCTACTTCTCATCAGGTTCTTACTGAAGCCAAGAGTGGACCTAATTTCACTTATAAACCATCTACTGGCTACTTTGTAGACGACATCCAGACACTGTAATCTAAAGATGTCAATGAAATAGTTACTGCCGGACAAATCTTATATAGCAGGACCACTGTGAGGATGAATTTCTATGACAACCAGTATTGATTCACCAACAAAGGAGTAATGCTTTCAAGGGAAAACGGGACAGAAACACTCAAAGCATTCTGAATGATTTTATATGGCTCGAAACCCTCACTGCAGTCTCGAGAGCGTCTCGAGGTGGAGGAGGGCGGGGTGTGGAGGTCATTTGTTAAAGCCGATACCCATCTTGTTATTTTAACAAATAAATTGCAACACCCAACTGCGACTGAAAACAGGCGCGTTAACAAGCACTGGGGGGGGGAAACTTTCTCCATAAGCTGCCACTGAGAAATCACCTTGTCATGACTTGTTTCCAACTACCCTGCACGACAACGATGATGAATTCTGTTGTCCTGTGACTGAAATTGGACATCGCCCTGTAGCAGTTTCATATACAGGTACAGATACAGTCGTTATCTTCACTGCTGATATTACTGCAGTCATCTACTGATTGGAAGGTTGGTGGTTCGATCCCCGGCTGGCCCTGGCCAAGTATCCTTGGGCAAAATACTAACCCCAAGTTACTCTTTGATTCATCCATACAGGTGAATGTTTAATAGGAAAGCACTTTGAGTGCTCAGGTAGGGTAGAAAAGCCCTATATAAGAACTTATGCACTTGCCAGATTTCAGTATTAAAATTTTAATCATATGATAAATTAAATAAACAAAACAAATTGATGTTTTGGTGAATAGTCTGTCCAGGCATTTAAATGAGCTAATTATCTTATTTCTTATATGGTAGCTTTACTGTTCATGGTGGAGTTCACCATGGTTATGCCAGATTCAGACAGGCACTCACTTTCAGGCTGGACAATTGAATGATGAGCAGTTTCACAGCCTAATGAGACCTGGTCCCTTGTTCTTTTGATATTCCATGACAAATTAGGTGGATGAAAGATCTGGGGATTAATCCAAGTGTTGCATTTGCACTTGCATTTCCTAAGTTTCCACTGGCACTCTCTAAATGCGGTCCAAAGAGATAAAAAACAAACAAACAAAATATACCTATCAGAGCGATAGCAAAAACTTTACAAGTGGCAAAATCAACAATCGGCTACATTGTTAAAAAAAAGAAGGAATGAACTGGATTCCGTCTCAGAAGCTCAGAAGAAGACCTTGTCTAAAAAAAGCTTTCACAACTTCATAACCAAGTCAAGAACACTCTCAAGAATGACTTATAGACACCCAACAAGCAAAATGTTTGGTTTTCTACCCAAAAGAGGCCCTGAATTTGCAACGTGCTGACAGCAGCTTAGCTCACACTGTGTAAAAACAAACACATCTCCCTCATGACCCTGGTGTAGATTCCATAAACAACTTTACCTTGAGCACCAGAAGGTACATTGATATTTTCACCATTTCACAAGATTTGATTTTGTTAACGGTATATATCGACCCCGAAGGACCGTCTTTTAAACGTGTTCAAATTCACAGAATCTTGTAAAGCCTCTAAGATGTATGTCATCACCAGCCATAGAGCAATCTTCCCCGTAACAGAAGCAATAACTGCCTGCATTTATCTTGGAAAAAAAAAACACTTGTAATTTGTTCTGATGTGACAATAAACTGAAGACTTCACAAAACTGAACACGTGAAGCTAATGTATGTTTTCTATTAATACAGTATTTCTCCTTTCATGGCTTTTTAAAGTCTGACACAGTTTTTTCTGGGTTCTGGTGAACACATAAAACAAATCTTTTATGTACTGTTAGATAGAATTAATGGATATGACCTTCAGAAACTGCAACAATTATCCAAGGATAAATTTCCCACAATTCTGATAATGTGTAAACTTCCAAGCGTGTATGGGTACGTACCACAGTGCCATTAATGCTCCAGGAAACAGCTGGCATTGGAGAGCCTTCAGCCTCACAAGTCAAGACTTTATGTTGGCCGTCACTACTGCGGTTTTTCACCAGGCTCTTGATAACTGCAGGACCTGTAAGGGAACACATGTCTTATAAAGCTCGATTTATCGTGTTTTAGTGTGATACACCGGCACACCCAAATATGGCTGAGCAGAGGAATTTCTAAATAATAAGAAATAATTTTATATTCGCTGTCCTGCCAAGAGTTAGACGAGAAGATGAATACCACTCTCATGTCCCTATGAGTCCAGAGTCATTAGCCATTTGGCTGAAAACTAGAAGCAAAAAAAATCAGCAAGCCAGTCAAAAGGAAAATAATCCCACTAGTGCCTCCAAAAATCAGCAATCGGCGTGCTCTGTCTTATTTAGTTTTCAAAATTTGTACAGAAAATAATGTAAAAACAAGATGTGGTTGCGAGTAACCATCTGGACTCTGATCAAACCGTTAAAATAACTTTTTTAACCATTGACTTTTATATGAATTAAAAAACAGCAACACATATTTAATTAATGTGTTAGCTTTAAGCTGATATTTTTTACCCTTAGACAAAGTCAGCCTGTTTCATCCATTCTTAACCTTCACAAACTGCCTGATGGCTACATAACTGAACTTACTTAAAACATTACACAGAGTGGCCCCAGTTTTCTGAAACTGCGTGTGATTTTTCTTTAAGCCCTTACCCTCGACAGTAAGATTAAAAGAAGCTGTCCGGGTGATGCGTCCAACTGTCACCGTCCACTCATAGAGACCGGAGTCTGAGTAACCGAGCTTGGTAGAGTCGGGCACTTTGTCCAGTTTAGCATTATTCTGAAATAATTAAGAGAATATCGGCACTGTCAATAACAAGCACAAACCTGAATGATCGGAGCTTTGTTATATAAAAGATTGCTTCTACCTTTGTCCAGGAGACCTTTGCTTTTCCAGGAGAATCAATCTGTGGACTCACATTCAAGGCCTCGCCAGCTTGCTTGACAATATTCCCAGAGGGGCTTAAATTGATGTCTAGGTCTGAAAAGAGGAGAGGATGGTGGAAAGATGGTTCAGAGGCCTGTTAAGGGTCAAAACATTTCTGTTGTTAACCATATAACTCTACACTTGGCTCACAGCCCTGCAGATGCAGCTTATTAGAAGCAGTGCGGCTGACACAACAATTTCTCCCCAAAACAGAAGAAGTCTTTCAAAGACAGATATTATGACTTTTCTCTAGAAAATGCTTTTTGTAACAAATAAGACTGCAGGGAGAAAAGGAAATTATCTGGATAAAGATGCAGGTGCGTGGGGGTAAAATTGCAGTAATTTCTACTTCTAGAGAAATTGTAATTTTTTTCTCCTTACAGTTGACGGTGATGTTCTTGGATGCTTCCATGGACGTGTCATCAATTAGGGAGCATTTGTATTCACCGGTGGCGTTGCGTGAGACATTGGCAATGGTGTAGGTATCCGCGTTTTCCACTTTCACCAGCTCTCCCTGCAAAAACAGTCAAAACAACAGCATTTCATGTACATTGCTGAGGATAAAAGACTGAATAAATACATTTTAGATGGAGTAAGCACTAGTTTGTATGAACAGAAGGAATTTCAAAGCTTTTAATGAGATACCTTAAGGTGAAAGTTAAAGCTGGTAGGAGCTGGGTTACCATCTGCCACACACTTCAAAGTCAAGTCGTCTCCCTCTTTAAGCTCGTTCTGAGGATTGACCTGAAGGACGATGTTCTCCGTGGAGTCTGTGCAAAAAAAAGGAGAGAGAAAGTCAGAGGAGTTCGGGTGGAGGGTGTAACAAGTGGAGCGTGCTCCCCGACCAGCTGAATGCAATGGGGACTGCACTCATCCACTGTGTCAGCACGCTACAGAGAGCTCTAACTTTGTGTCTCAGTATTGGTTATGACCAACTTCAAAATGCAGCAGAGGAGGTGGTTGAATTGCAGTCATAATCTGAGGCACTCAACCAAACAATCCTTTCAAAGCTCAATGTTTCTGCTCCATCTAAGGCAAACTCTTTCAAGAATTTCTTGAAAGAAAGTGTTCCAGCACTGATACGTTCTACTTTGGGCCGTGTTGAGCAGGCAACTTCAATATTTAATGCTGCACTCGGTATAAATCTCAAAATCCACAACTCATTTTTTAACTTTCACCATCAAAAGGTGCCGTTACCCGTGTCTGTCTTGACTGGAAGTGAGAGAATTATAGGGGAAAAAAAAATGTTAATGCACTCGCAAAAACCACAGGCACAGTCTGATTACAGTTGTAAAATGTCTCTTGGTCTTCTCGTGGATCACGAGCTGCTGCTGTGTTACACGTGTGATGTGCAAGAAGCTTGACTTCAATTAAAAAGGGAGACTTCTACTCCCTTTCACTCCGTTTTGAAATTCTTGTCATGCCATATTAAATAAGCTGTTTTCTCACTAAAAAGCAAATTTTCATCAACAGAAAAATTTCATCAACAGAAACATACTCACTTTAATTATTGATGCTTAGAAAAGAAAACAGCATCACTGATTCGTTTGTGTCAATACTTAAAAAATGTGAATAAAACATGTTTGTAATTCTCATCGCGGTGGAGGAAACACAGACGTGAGTGAGAACAATCATGAACACAACAACCTGAAATAAAACAATGTAGCCAGAAAGTAAAAAAAACACCTAGTTGTATGTCTTCTTTAAAACTTACACAAATATACATTCGCACTGCACCTTCTTTCAAGTTTGCACCAAATCACAGTACTGTGCAAAAGTCCACCTTTCTTTGTCTGCTGCTAGAAAAATGGCAAATAGGGTCAGCGATTTATTGAGACTTGCACAACTGAGTAGAAATGCAGTACTTGAGCCAAAAACAGAGTTTGTACAATACTAATGAGCTTAAATGTCACCAATTGCTATGGCCACCTTTATTCTTTAACACAGCCTGAACTCTCTTAGGTAAATTTTCTTCTAATTTCTTTAAATAGTCTTCAGGAATAGCTCTCCAAGCTATGAGCTTTGAATGACATTCAAAGGGTTGCCTTTTGTTCCGTTCTCTGTCAAGATGATCCAACACTGCTTCAATAATGTTAAAATGCGGGGAGTCTGGGGAGGCCGATCCATGATGGAGAGTGTGGGGGTTTTTTTTCTATCCAGGAATGCTTTTATGCCTTAACAGTGTGTTTGAGATCACTGTCAAACTGAAAAAACGTGAAGCAGATGCTTCCCAAATGGCTCTGCATGATGCATTAAAATCTAAAGCTACCTGTCTGCGTTCATCAAATTTGACAAGAATGAAGTACAGCACCAAATCATAACACAGCCTCCTCTGTGTGTTACAGTTGGCTCCTGACCTCCTCTGTACACTCTGACAGTGATTTGAACCAAACATTTGAAATCACTTCATTAGATCTGTTGCCACTGATTTCAGTCTTCTTCTTTAATTTGGCACACCTCAGCCTTTTCTCTCAGTTTCTCTTAGTTAAGAATGACTCGCCTCAAGTGCCAGATGCATCTGTTTTGTCTTAAGTTTTCCTGTTTCTTAAAGGCATGGCTTTCACACACTGTTCATCTATACTTTTTTATACCCGCCACCTCTCATTTAGTCTGCCACTTGTCCAGTTTCCATAAAATGTTTCAGAATACACTGCAGCCGTTCTATACCAAGTTTCCAGCTAGTAGCTCTCTTAGTATCGCTTTGTTGTCACAATAATGCTGTGTGTCATACTGTGTTATCTTTGGTATTTTTTGATTGAAAATGAGTGAACAAGCAGCCAATGTCAAAAAAACAGAACTTCAGAAAGCCTTGAGAACTATTGATCAAGAACACTGTTTAAACTAACAAGATAGTCCGACTGCTTGTAAGCACAATACAGAAGAATAGGAGCAGCACGAGACTGCACAGTACTGTAGGCATCCCGAATCATTTTTCGCTGTTTACCTGTCTGGCCATTAATTCCCAACCACAGCAGAGGGCATGGCTCTGCTTACTTTGCATAGAGTGAAGGTCTCTGTTGTAAGTTGAGCTTCAGCATTTTGACTGTATATAGTTTGTGTTATAGTATATTGTGGATAATTCACAGAGTTATAAGCAACATTATTATGTTGTGCCTTGGCTTCACCAGCTTGCTACAATTGCAACAATTAATTACAAATGAGGTGCAAAAACAATCCTGTGATATGGGCACATTTTATGGCTTTGTCCTGCTACAGGCAGTCGATTACCGAGACTTTCAAGCTTAAGTAGAATATTGTGGGTGTTTGAATGGGTGTCATTTTCAGGATATGGCATGTAGTTTAGACAGAGTGTAAATTTCTTTTGCCTTTTAAACAATTTCTTTGGATTTACAGATAAAAAACCCAAAACAAAAGTAAAATAAAAGGTGTTAGAAAAAGTATGCTCAAAGTCTCACAGGTAATAGTGAAGGTCATGGGAGAGGATTCTCGTGGTAGACCTTCAGCACGGCATTCGAACTTGGCGCCTGTGTCTTCCTTCATTGCAGAATACTCGAGTATGGAAGTAGTGGTCGAGAGGCCAGTATTAGAGTCTACCACAACCGAAGCTTTGATGGAAATTCCTAGACAGAAAACAAACAAGCACCGTCTGAAAACTCTAACAAGGAAAAAAATGTGCAATGACCAAAACACTGCACACAGACACGCCGTCATGAGAGTGCAGCACAATTCATCACAGCAGAATAATTTACAGCAACTGTCCCTGTCAGAGAGAATAAAAACATCTGTGTATGCAATATTTATAAATGTCAATTTTTTTTAGAACTCAAAGACAACAAAAGGGATGGTGAATGCTCACCTTTCCCATCAGCCTCCAGAGGTTTATTGTTCTTGAACCATGTGATGTTTGCAGATGGGTTGGCATCTTTTGCAACACATTTTCCAAG
>VUQR01035152.1:42196-52473 GCA_015108515.1 Hemichromis elongatus | reverse complement strand
CCAAGTATCCTTGGGCAAGATACTAACCCCAAGTTGCTCTCCGATGCATCCATTGGAGTGTGAATGTGGTTAAACAGCACTAACTGTAGATAAAGTGCTTGTGAGAATGGGTGTGACTGGGTGAATGAGGCCTGTTGTATAGAGTGCTTTGAGTACTCCGGGAGAGTAGAAAAGCGCTGTATAAGAATCAGTCCATTTACCATTAATGACCTTGTTTGATTCGAGAATGTTGCCATTGTGACGTGATATTGCACAGTGATCCACTTTCCTGCACATTACTGTTAGGTATCGTTTGGTTCTCTGCAAATCATTTTATTTGTAATTCACTAGCTGGGACCACAACCTCTGAAATGATGAGTGGTGAGGGATGAGGAGAATGAACTGGTGCTGCGGTTTGGGGAAGGCCTCGAAGGGGACTGGCAACGGCTCCCGGGCCGGGCAGATCCCCATGTACTAACGAGAAGTGAATGAAGGAAGGGAGGAGGAGGAGAGGAGTAGAGGGGGAAATTGGGAGGGATGGGTCGGGCATGAAAATGAGAGCAGCTGGTACTGGAGAAGGAGGCATTTATAGACTAAGGACGGAAGGGGCGTAAAGGATGCGTGGTCCCGCTCCTGAAATTCAGATGATATCTCCACTACATTCTTCACTGATGGCTTTTTGCCTTATCTTGTCAAAAAAAGGAGCTTTCTCTCAGCGTCTGCCTGCAACAAGTGCAGCAAGTTTTCTTTAGTGTGGCTTTCGCAGATCTAAAAGATGGACGTACCTGTCGTCTGCTCCACATTTTTTATTGAAATCCATTTATAGAGTTACAGGTTTGTCTTAAGAGAGAATTAGGCCTCTCTCTGAGAAGCATCACCAAAGCAAAAAAGTGCTCTAAAAACATGAAGTCCAGTATTGATACACCCACTTCAGAGTTAACACTGATTAACAGCAGCTAACAGAGGCTAACAGTGGCAAAAACACCAGCGCTTATTAACACTATTACTGTCAATTTTCTTTAGATTTCTTTCATAAATTTTGACTAGGATGTACTTTAATTGGAAATACATTAACAATAAATTATGAGCATGCTAATGTGACAGTTCCTAAATATGGCCAGATAAAACTACTGGCCTCCGCTGCCACTCAGCTTTTGAATTATTCTGTGTGTGGGGCTGATTACCACATTCAGTCAAAACTAGACATGTCACTGATACTCTAGTTGTGTTGTCGGTTGTGTTACAAACATTATTTATCAAAACGCTGGCACTTTTTTGTGTAATCCCCAAAGAACACGCACAATTTGGTGTTAAAGTTTAGAGCTCAAGGTTACACTTCAGGCCTTTAACATTTTAATAAAATCAACAAAATCCAGACACACATCCTACAAGAAAAAACAGCAAATTATTACATGAAAGAACACTGTGGTACTTGTACTTGATAAACGCCAGCAATTATTTATTGATTATCACACAGAAATTGCTGGATAATTGCTATTTTCCACAAGTAAGCAGCAGGTATGAATTTGTTGAAGCACTTTGGGTTCGACAAAAGCTGTAATATGAGAAATGAACGTTTGAGAGGTGAGGATTCAGAGCCATTTTTCTCATTTATGAAGCACCATCTGTTTCAGGGCTCAGAAAGCTGCACAACACCCTAAAGATATGGCCCTGTGTCTCTTTGACCTTCAACAGGGCATAGAGGTCTTTCAGAGAGGAACCAATCTGGAAAAAAAAGGTCCATTTGTGGACAGAAAGACTTGGGACAAAGGTTTCATTTTCTGGAAATGTTCCCCAAAGGCTCTGTCTGCAGTTCAGCTGAACTAGACCAGTCTGGTCTCTTTTGTTTTTAATAAGTGATCCACTCTCTATGGATTCTTATCTACAAGTTCCATGAAAAACGTCGTCTAAAGTCTAACACATTTATTAGTTTTATGATGGAGAAGACTCTGCAATATTGTTTGATATTAATATAACACTGAATCGATGCATGGCCTTGCCTTAGAATGGGAAATTAGTCTCAAGAATAGCAGGCCAATTTATTTTCATGCTCGCTAGGACATGTTCTCAGTGTAACGTTCAAAAATCACTTTGCAGACCCGTGTTAAAAAATGTCAGGTATCCACATCCAACATTCAGACAAGTGCAAACCTGTCACACTTTAAACTTGTTGATTATTCATTTAAACCCTTTAATTTCTCCAGACTCTTCAAGTGTGAGTGCTCTTTTTCTCATCATACGTAACAATCAGGTGAATATAACAGAAGTTCTGGATGACACACGCAGATTAAAGCCCTCACAATTGACCACAAGAGATTGCAAAAGGTTTTCTTTTTTCACTTTTTTTTTGAACATTTCATCTGCTAAACCAATTAGGGATTGAAAAAAATTATCAATAAAAAATCATTGCACCGAGGCTGTGAGCTGTGCTACAGCACCCTCGACACCTCCAACAGGTGCAAGAAAATTTCAGCCTTCCTAATGAATCTTTGAGAAACAGCGAAACCTGGCAGATCATCCGGATCACCAAGCTGCTTCTGCTGTACTCATGATGACAGCCCAAGTAGTTTGGCTATTCGTTTGCTAGCAAGAGAGTATTAAGCCAACAACTGGATATTTATGGGTTGATGAAATGTTTCAGGGTGAATTATGAAAGGATACTTTTGGGAGTGTCACTAATAAGTAACACCAGTTTATTTCCTGCTCTGCCGCCAAAGAGTCACTACAAACGACACTGCGAGTGACAGTTGACGGTCAGATGCCTTTGTTTTGCTCGTGAACATGTCAGTGCATTTGCTTCAACTGTAGCATGTTTGTTATTACATCATCGCCGCTTTTGTCAGGAAGGAACGTCTGAGGTTGTTCTGCTGCTGTGGTATCTTTGATTTGTTTGTAAATTACTGTTGATGGGAGCATTTTTATCATAGACATCTACAATGTCCTTCGAGCTTCTCCACGGGTGCCTAGTTTATTTTCTGTATGTTGTCTTAGACGATTTCGCTTTCAAAGACCAGATTTTTTTTAGCATTAAGTATATGACTTGATTTTGCTGGATCAAACTGGCGTGCTAACACGTTCCGATTTCTTCTTTTGTCCAAAATGCACCAATTCAGTTTACAATACCATGACACAAAGAAGATGATTGGTGTAATTATTTTCTTGAAGACAGCTTTAATGATTCCATCGGCAATGTGTCACAGCACTCATCTAATGTTACCACATTTGTCAAAATAATCGCGCATTTTCTGTTGGCCATCTAATGATCTAATCAAGTGATTATTTAGCTGTACGTCTGACATTGTTGTTAAAAAAAAAAAAGAGGCTCTCATAAACCAGACTAAAATAAAAATACATAAAAAAACTCACATTTACCCAGCCATCACTGAGCAGAGCCATGTTTGTCACTTGAGGGCAAAATAAGCCTGTGCTCTGCTGAGGAGGAGGATGGACAGTAAATGGAGAATTATGTAGAGTGTACAACACACGGTATTATTAGTCCGAGTCTATTAAGCCTAATGGCTCCCCTCCTTCACCTCAGCAGCATGAAAACATTTTTTAGGCCACTGTGCTCTAAAAACCAACAAAAGCACTAATGCTTGGCAAACAAAACAGCCGATCGAAGAATTCATGATAAATTTGGAAATCTCTCCAGTGGATGGAGAGAGGTTTTTAAAACATAAGAATGCAAAGATGATGAGCTGACCTGAACGCTTCAAGGCTCTGGCTCCTTTTTTATTATTATTATTATTGTCATTATTCACATTACTGAAAAAAACAACCCAAAAACGCAAAATTCACCGTCATTATTCATTATCCAGTGACATCAATGACTATTAGATAGAAAGATAACGAAATGCAAGAGTGTTCGTTATATAAAAACATCATCAAAATAAAGATTAAACTGTTCAAGGTTGACATACATGTTTAACCTAAGCAAGTTCTGAAGTCTGTTCCATCTATGACGTGCAAAAGATGAGAGTGCAGCTTGGAATATGGAATAAAAGGGAATATTAAGTGTACTTCTGATACTGGACTGTAAGCTATATTTCTCAGTCTTAAACGGATAAATAACACATCAGTTTATTGATAAAAGAATTACAGAAGCCTTCTAATCTCACCAGCAATGCGATAATGGCACATGACCACATCACAGGCTTAGAAGATACAGTTTCTGAAAATAATACCGTCTATGGTCTGGAATGAATTCAGAAAGGTGGCTGCCAGATATCAAAGATTATTACTATTAAGTTTGACAATTAACCTGAAAATTATAAGAGATCAGCCTTTTTGAAGGTGCAGCCTGCATGCCAACAGAGAATAACATCAGGTCACCGGCGTTGGCCAACGTTCACGGCTGTGTTTTGCAGGTGGATCTTTTGTCTCTTGGCCCGACATGCTAACCTGATTTATACTCCTCTCCCGCCAGATATACAGTGTAGCTTCCACGGTGAAGAATATTTATTCTCTACAGAGACATATAGTCAGCTCTCTCTCTCCCCCTCAAGCAAGGAAAACAATGTTCAGCTGCTGCTTCATGTGTGGTCAACAGACACCCACAGAACACAGCAGGCGGGAACAGGGCTAATGCATTGCCTGCAGTCTCACCTGTCGAGTCCCCATTGTTCCCTTATGACTAAAAATGCTGGCTCCATTTTCTCTGGTTTCAAATTTGTCCCGAGGAGGCCCCGGTACCTGTGCAGGCCTGCTGCTGAGGGATCAGGTTGCTGCCTCTGCCTCTCATCAGGGATTGAGGCGAGAGAACAAAGGAAGAGATGAGGGCTCAAGAAGGAGGGAAAGATTTATTTTGTTTTCAGGTGTTTTAATCCAATTGTGTAATTAATGACTAGCTCCGTAAAGAAGCACTACGCTGCTGAAGAAAAACCTTTCATGTTACAGATCTCTGATCTTTTAAAGCTGCACAAAGAAGGAGAATGTGGCCACCTTGAACTCCTGAATTAATGCTTTAAATTAGCATTTGGTCTTTTTTGGATCTATGATGAGAAAGTTCAGCGCTAGATTAGAAGCTAACACATGAAGTAAAAAAGGCAGTAAGTGCACAAATACATACAAATGAAAGACTGAAATTTGAGACTTTTCAATGACTCATTGGCCACACATGAAGCCATAATGGATGTCTTTTACTGGCATGAACAATGGTCAAGTGGTCCAACCCTGTGATTTCTGTTAACTGACATAATCAGCTATAGTCACCTGTGTGCCATCCAGCTGTCAGGCAAAGCAGCTGTGCCCCTAATGATGATGATTGCATTCAAATTTCTGTGTACCATGCTGTAAAAACGCCTGCTTTAAAGTTGTGGGCATTGACTCGCTTCTAGAGTGAGTGTCAAGTGGCTCTTTGAGGAACTGCAATTGTTGGCACTTCCTCTCTGGCTTTTTTTGTTTTTACCTCTGGAGTTGCAGCTAACAGCCAACACTCTTTATTTACAGATTTTATTAGTTTAGAGATTTGGTTGTTATTTTTGTTTGTTTTGCTTGCTCTTCCCATTGACTCTACGTGGGCGGGAGTCAGCTGGAGAAAAATGACGCCAAATATTGACACACAAACAGGTTTGTGCAAGCTTTAAATGAAAATGTCATACATGCTGCATCTGCTTGCCCGATGATTCAGCTCTGATTGCTAAACTCCAAAAACATTTGTAATTTTAATCATTTCAGTTAATCAATCATGAAATGTTATATTACCAGCAGTAACTGAGTGGGAAAAAAATTGCATTGTGGAAGTTAATTTAAGAGTGCCACCTTCTGGGTAAACACTACATGAGTCGTATCACATCTTGTTTGCTCATGCTTCCTACAATTCCCAGAATACCTGTTGATAATCCTCAGAGAACAGGTGCAAACACTCTGCACCAGCTGCGGGTTATTCGTGTAGGTGGAACGAATAGCAGCGTGAGCGCCGAAATAATTAGCCCAGAGGACGACGCGAGTCCTGCTCCACATCTCAAAACACAGGACGCCTTGTGACTGCATTGCATTCTGGTCCATTAAGGACAATTGTTTTCACTCTGTTTCACTCTGTTTAACTAATGAAGACAGTGTTTGATTGTGAGGGAGTGAAAAAAAGAAGCATATTTCCTGTTGATGTCTCAGACAACAAAAGTTTTCCATTAAATCATTAAATTAAAGTGAGTGCAGTGGAAAAGGCGCAGTGTGTCGTCACAGTCTGTGTTTGACCTGTGATCCAGTTAATGAGAAAAACATAGAACTGAGCAGCAAAACAGACAAAAGACAGCCAGAACCAAGTGCACGATGCCGCGAGTTCTGCACAATATAAGCACATACATTACAGTACAAATCAGACTTTTTGCATCATTATTAATCAACTACTGAGCTTTGAAGCTGGTTGATGAGAGGCATAAAGATTTACACCATTCAAAGAATAAACTAAACATGAAGAAACTGCAGCACATTCTTGCATTTTTCCCTTTGATTCGTCAGTGAGGTTATATATGAGAGTCTAAAAGAGAAGCATTGTCATATATTTAAATTAATTATGGTCAAGTTACTCTAAAATGCCGTCTCATTCCAACAGCAGTGACAGAACAATCAAAGCAGACGATCTAGCTTTGATTTAGCTTAAATTGCTCTCCTAACCTTCAGTGAAGACCTATAACAAAACTAATATCTGCGTTACAAAAAAAGAAAGTTCTTGTTGGTTCTGGGGGTTGAAAGACACACAAATGTTTCCAGAAGGCTCCAAGACATTATGAAGGAAAACATACACACCTTTTTATATAGCATATCTGTGACACACGACTCCCATTATTGGCAGTGTCAGAGTCATTTTTCTCTGAGCGAGGCAGATTGCAAAGATAAAAGCACATTACAAGAGTGGTGATTATCACTCTAAACGACTTGCCATAAGGTTGCCTAGAAATTGATCTTGTGGCGTGATCGTTAGTCTTTGAAATGTTCTCCTCTACACACTCGACCACACGAGCGTCCGTAAAAACCTCTTAAAAAATGTCATAAATTGCGTCAGCAGACGAGCTGCATGGGTGCGGGGAGTGCTCTTAAGACTGCAGCGGGCTAGAGTGAACGGGTGGTAAGTGCACTCAGAAATCACATCCATTATGTTGTGAATTATGTATTTGAGGGGCGCAGGCCATGGGACCCGAGGGGAGAAGTGGTTGTGAGTTGCCTGCGGGCAGACTTAGGGCAGATCAGAAGAGAGCTCACTGTCCTGACTCCAAACATCCGCCATCAACTCCCATTAATGACGTACCATTAAAGGCAACATTAGGCCATTAACAAAGCACGGCCTCAACGCTTGCTACTTATCCATTAACCCCTCCTAATGCAACTCGGTGCCTAACATTTTGGCAATGACTTCATTCTTCTGTTTCCGGTTGAGCTTACATGGGTCTGGCTTTGTGAATGAACAGACTGGATATTTTATGTTCCCCGTCAGCAGGAGACACTATCAGAAGCCCTAATGGATCGCCAAGTCTCGACCCTGTCACAATGACCGTGTTTCTCAGGCACGAGGTTTAAAAACTCCATCATCGTGAGGATATTAAAGTCCTCCACCGCACAACCTCTCTCCTCTCTCTGCTTTCAAAGTCATTTTCCTAAAAATAGACATGGCCTGCAAGCAAGTTTGCTGGACAAAAGGGATTATCGTATCATTTCTACCCATTAAAATGGAAAACTGGCCATTTCCAACCTGAATCTGTCTGCCATACAGATAAAGCTTATTTTAATTAAGGTTGTGACATGTGGAAATGATCGCACAACACCTTGAAGGCATTTGAAGATGGCGTAGGGTTAAAGTGAAGCATAAAACCTTTAAAAAAAAGGCAAAAGAAATGTATTTAAAC
The DNA here is from genome assembly GCA_015108515.1 of Hemichromis elongatus. Classification (NCBI taxonomy): domain Eukaryota; kingdom Metazoa; phylum Chordata; class Actinopteri; order Cichliformes; family Cichlidae; genus Hemichromis; species Hemichromis elongatus. The sequence continues at coordinate 44,653 of VUQR01035152.1, read as the reverse complement.
ACATTTAAGACTCAAAAATTAACTACTCTAACAGTGAAGTTCAAAATTCAGTCTTTTCATTTAAAAACACAGCAGAAATGACTTGTAAGAAAAAAAAAAATTTAGAGTTTATTTCAAATGTTGCTTTTTTGTAGCGCCCAGCAAGGCTGAAGCCCGTTAACTCTCAATCCAGGCAGTTCAGACGTGTGATTAGAAACTAGTCGTTCATTTTTAATTATTTCTGAGCCATTTAAATGTGATAACATTCTCATATGCCAAGGAGCCTTCAAACTTCATTAAACTGGAGGATCCTACAAGCATTATTGAATTTGTCCTGCTCGCTCATGCCTAATGATGAGCTTGCATCCACACGCAACAAATCTGCTCCTAATCACACAGGCTTTGAATTTAAGTTGGCTAATCGTGCACTTGCTGAAACGCTAATAAGAGTCGTCCTATTTTATTGGCCTAAAGTTGCGCTTCGTTTTAAATCCAAAGACTTTTTAAAAAAAATCTTTTGTTGCTTGCCAATTGTTGGTCCCTTCCATGCTGAAAACATGGTAGTTTTACAAGTGAAACCCATGCATGGTAAAAAAAAAAATCCCACATTTGTGCTCTGGTTATGTAGTAAAAAAAACATGACAGGCAACATATGTCCTGAAAACACTATCTGCAGCTCTGATTTGCACTCCTACTTTATAATTTTGGATTTCAGCAACTCCAACTACACTCCTAAATCTATCACAGCTGTGATAACAGGTATCTGATCACATGATACTTACGGTTTCATGCTGTTCAGTCTGCGTTTGAGATGAGGCCAGGATAAGCGGACACGGTTTCTCCGAGGGTAGGACTTGCTTTTGGAAAACTCTATTTTTAGCACATTTAATTAAAATTACAGCCCTTTTTCCCCTCTAGCGCTAAGGGGAAAGTATAAACAGCCCAATTAAGACTTGAAAATATAGTCACACGGATAATTAAATAAATGTTTACAGTCTAATAAAATAAATTTAAGGTTTAAAGGGGTGAAGTGATGGAGGCAGCAGTGGGTAGCTCTTCACATTAATGAGTAGAGCGAGCTTTGAATTTACTGACAAGTCTGAACTGATATCTGCAAATCTAAGCGCAAGGAATGAATCCTCAAACTCTTAAAACGCCCTCGATTTTTCACCCCTTCCCAGTGAGAGGTGTTAACAGGCAGCTTTAAAATATTCCCGACACATTCAAAACAACCTTCTTGACATCAAAGTGCTCGTCGTTTCACCAGGTCTCTTCAAGAGGTATCACATCAGACAGGAGGTATCAGCTTTTTTTGCATACTGGCCATAAACCTGCCAGCTTCGCTCGCCTCAAGCAACTGAGCCAACTAGAGCAGGACTGACTTGTAGGGTAAGTGTCTGCTGTCTGGACTGGAGGCAGAACATCATTTGTAATCAGTTTTATTAATAGCATGAAAAGGTCCTCTGGAGTAACAGCATGCTGCAACAGAGGGGGAAAAAAAGGAAGACAGGCTGGTTCTGGGACAGGTGGACAATTGAGTGAATACCAGTTCAACTAAAGAAATAATTAGTTGACAGTTTTGATAGGCAAGTCACTGTCTGTGTCATTAGTCAAGTTCAAATCTGCTTCCAGCATGAAAGGTTAAGGACTTGCTGCTTTTCTCAGTTTTATGTAAATGTAAATCGAATATCTTTGGTGCTGCTTGTCAGAAAAACACGCAATCTAAAGATGTCACCTTGAACTCTGGAAATGGCAGTTTTTACTATTTTCTTCAATCTTATTAATCAAAAAAAGGGAAAATTCACAGAACATCTTGTAGTGATGTGACATTTTCTAACAGTCACTTAGCCCCGGCCAAGGCTTAAATTAAACTAATGCACTATCAAACTATGCTTTTTTTTTAAATTAGATTTGTTATTATAACAATAGATTTGTCCATGAAATGTCACAAAAAAATTTATATTTTACTATAATATTAAAGAAAAGGGAGAATTGATATTAAATATGAATTATCAAAGTAGACAGTTTTTAAATTTCTGCCAGTCAGCTCACAACGCACAACTTCCCTGTTTTGTTTTGCGGTGAATAAATATCCTTTTGGCTTTGGAGTGTTGGCTCAACGAACAAAAACAACGTTTTGGGCTCTGGGAGCATGTGATGTTCTTTTGCCCTTTTATTGCGACGCATATTAATGACGACAATCACCAATGCAGCTCTCACTAATACTCATGCTCAGCAAATTACACATGCAAACCGACATAGCCCAACAGGAGGGTCAAGATGGAAACATCCACTGACTCATCAGACTAAAAGCATCCTCATTCTAGTAATTAATTCAGTGAGTTATTATCTTTTTTTATTATTATTTTGAATTATTACCCCAGCTGTCGGCTTCAGATTCCACTATTTACACAACTGCAATCAGCTTTTGTTCAAGTACCCGCCTGCCTGACTGCCTGTCCCACAAGTGCTCCCTCT
>VUQR01035152.1:30469-42176 GCA_015108515.1 Hemichromis elongatus | reverse complement strand
CCTCTTCTCTAAAAGCGGCCCCACCCAGTCCCAGCCCCCACACCTCCCCGAGCAGGAAATCCTTTGAACATTTGTAGCCCATTGATCCTGCGGGAGCAGTTGTGTTTACTATTATGCCATCTGTATGACCATATTACAGTTTCAGGTGGTGCCTGAGGATACCAATCAAACCTGCTGCCACAACACACCCCTCTTGAAGCATCCTGGCAACAAACCGCACACAGCCTCTCATGGGAGCAGTGGGTAAAAAAAAAAAGCGGGGAGACAAATCAGGCCAGGAATCATACCTTTTCTACGTGGGTAAACAAGAATGCATCCACTTATCGATCTTAAAGTGCCTCATTAGATGCTGCATGAGGCATGGCCTAATATTTTCCCAACTCAAAATGGATGATGAATGGAAATATGTGCAGTGCTTTTATTATTGCATGAATTTAATTCACGCCACCTACTTTGCCGTATCAATAATGTATGTCTTGTTACGCTGTAAACAACAGAAAATATTAACAGGTAGGTATTTCCATTTGTTCGGCAGATGGTTTTTGTAGCTTTCATCTCTGGTAATTGCTGCGGTAAGGCTGATACTTTTATATTAGTTGGGCAAAGAGTCGCGTATGCTGTTGTGCACTCATAATGACAGAACTGACCTTCTAACCCTTCACTGTGAAACAGAGCAAGCAGTGTTCCCCATTCCAATGAGCCAAACTGCCTGGTTGGTATTAAGAGGGCATGACGGTTTCAAATTGTGTCCTGCTTCAGCTTTTGACTCTAGGGGGGTCGTAAAGCCTCTGCTACCTAAATAGAGCAGAGAGCAGTGGGAGGAATACATGGAATGTAGATAATACATACAAAGGATTATGTACCTGCTTGCACATCAAGTCTGTGTGATTTCACGTTTAATACCTCTGGACCAACGTCCACTTTGATGGAGGACTGCGAGAGGCTGGAGATTAGCATTGTATGCAAGATATTCACCTACATTCAAAATGTATTTTATCTTTTGTCAATGCAAGGTCACCATTAGTGTTATACTTCTTTTTTGTTGTTGTCTAAAGACACACAACAGATAAAACTGTCACAACAAACTGTGCCTTTTTTTGTGAGATGAGATAACCATTCTCGGTTGATGTAATTCAGTATATGTCACAGACATCTTGGTTACAAAGGACCTTTAAGGCATAATAATTTCATTAGCGGTGGCTATTACATTTTCTTCTTCCATCATGACATGAGAAGAAGCTATACATCAAGCTAAGTGCTTTTAACCATCCACCCTATGGTTGCAGTGCTTCCCACCCAACCCCCTCTGTTTCTTGTCCTGTGCGGTACATCCCAAACAAGCGCACAAAAAAGCCCTGCAGATCTGTCAGATAGTGAGATGTACTGGCAGCAGCGAGACACCTCGCTTCACAAAAAAAACCTGTCAATAAGCAAAAATGTGCCAACACCTCTTTTGCTACTGAAAGGTGTTCAAAATATGAGCAATGTGGCCTGAAGAGCTCATGAACAAAAGTCTCCATGGGAATGCTGTGCACAGACTATCCCCCTTCAAGCAAAGTGAGTCAACACACTGTTCAGAAAGTCCTCCAAAGCCATGTGCTGCTTCTGCTTCACGGCCAGACAAAAACAAGGTCTCGGGGGTGAAGGCTTCCCTTGAAGTCCAAAAAATGATTTAAAACTGAACAAAAAAACTGGGCTTGTCTGTAGGCTGCTTCACCATTCAGTCCTGATATATAGAGAAGCCTGCTGACTTTCACCATCTAACGTCAAAAGTACACGATATCTTTGTCTAATACATTTTGTGTTACATATTCTAACTAGCCCTAAAGCTACTGGCCTTTTACACATCAGCGTGTCTGCTGCCCAGTATGCACCAGTCTAAACTGTTGTCTGCATTACATGATCCAGAAAAACGTCCATAATTCAGATAAGGTGTCGTGAAATTTTTGGTCCACGTGAGCAGCTCCAAACGTACTCTTTACAAAACTGCAGCACATGTTGCAGAGTAGCATGACAACTAGTGTGGAAGCAAGGGCTACCTCTATAAAGACCTGCTAAGCGGTTTATGAAATATGCACAATGTAAGAAACATAATATTTAGTAACTTCTACTGCAATTATATAAACTGTAAGTCTAAAAACACCCATGCAGGTAGTGATTACTTCCTAAAACTCAGTACTTGCAGTGGTCCCAATGAAGAAGTATCAGTATCAGTACGGCTATTAGGTGGCTTGAACTTTTGATGGCACCATCTTATCCAATGGACCATTGTACAAATGTTCTATCTAATAGGGTCCTAAAGCCAATATATTTTAACTTTTGACTGAGCAGGAAATGGGAAATTACTTATACACTATATGGACAAAAATACTGGGCTCCCTACACACTACACCTGCAGAAGCTGCTCAGCCGTGGAAACCCATGCCACAAAGCTCACGGTTTTTGATGTTAGTGCCAGAAGAAGTCAGCAGAGTGCTGGCACCTTTTACGCACCATGTGGCTCAGCACCACTTTGTGCCTGAGTTGCTGTGGTTCCTAAATGCTTCCATTTAGCACTGATACCACTTAATATCTAGGGGGGAAGAGATTTCACAAACTGACTTGTTGGTGGCATCTTATTACAGTACAATCCTTAAAATCATTGAGCTCTTTCGAATGACTCAATGATGGTGGAGGCAGATTGCATGGCCAGCTACGGGGCTAAAAACACAAATGAATTAAAAGATTAAGAAGTGCAGCCCAATGCTTTTGTGCATGTAGTGTCTCTTTGGTGAATCCTTTCCTTTCTGCCCCAACATCAGTAAAACATGTTGACATGACTATCAAGAGCTATTATTTGTGCTTAACACCTGCTAGTATTGTTACTATAAGCATATACATTGATGTATTTAGACCAAAGCACTGCTAAGCTTCGTAAAGACTCTGACAAAAAGAAAAAGCCTTTACTGTCTTCAGTTGTTGGTAATATAAAGAACATGCATATTAGGCGATGTAATGACCTGTGACGCGAAAATGCATTACACAAGAGACATCACAAAAGGAAATATATCCATTCAACCATGATATCTATACAAATGCTGCCCCAAGGAGAAAGGTAACAAAGTTGTCCAATTATTAGAAACCCACTGGGAAATATTGTAGTCTGAACCAATACGGCTGTAAAAACAAACTCTGGCTGTGATGTTGTCTTGGTTTAGCGCATCCATAGGTGGTGGCTCTGTTTATAAATCAGCATGCTCTGGTAAGCCCTTCACAATAAGGCAATAAACCCTGAGATTTTCATGAAAAGGAGCAGAAAATCCATTCAGCTTTCACCAAAATGTCCCAAACCTACATTCTTAGCTTTTATTTTCAGCTCTCAATTTTTTTTTAATTTATTCATTTTTTTGCTGTTTGACCCTGAACATATAAATGAGATCCTGGCATCATTATAAGAGGAAATGATGTGTCATTTCTTCTATAGCTTCTACTTGTATGAGGGAGGACAGGAATGGCAGGGTAATGGATTCTGGCATCTTCATTATTCAAAATTACACACTTCAAAGCTCATTTAGCAACATCCTCATTCTATAGGCTAGCCAGCAATAGCAGTAATGCAATTTTTTATGTGACAAGGGCCAGTATTAACAAGCTAATAGTGAGTTTACTATTAAATATCCTGCTGTTTTTCATTTTGACCACCTTACAGCAAAGCCACAGTGAAATTAAAAGTGATACATGCAGAGAATTTTGCATTTAGAGGATAAGTCAAGTCAATTATATGTATTTAAACTGCACCAGTGGGATATTTAATGCTTTGAAATTCTCTCCAGGAACACAAGGCTACTTGACCTCTTAAGTCGTCCCATTAGAAAATTAAGTACTGCATCCAATTACCAGACAAGCATCTCTTCACCTTCCTCGTAAGGTCTGGCAGCAGAACAGCTGAATACTTAACAGCAAAGCAGACCATTTTATCACGTAGCATCTAACACATCAACAAGTCATGCATCAGCCAAAGCATCGCTTGAGGGGTAGCTGCCACGCAAAAACCCACCACTTGACTCCTCTGAATAAAAACCTGAAGCTGAATGTGAGGAAACATTGCTGCAATTGCAGATGCATTAACAAGAAAACAGTTTTGAGTAACATGCTGTATTCTGGTGTGAGTATTACAGTTCTTCTAACTTTTTCCAGACAGCTGCACATTAGGAGATGCATGCCCAGGGTTCCAAATACAAGTCTCAACTGGAACACATACTAGAATGTAGGAAGGTCTCAACTTAAGAAGGGAAATCACAACATCCTCATTTCATGGACTGATTTATGTTTTAGGATTTCCATTTATTTTATTTTTATAATTCAGTATATAATTCCAGTAAAGTGTGAAATGTTTATCTTTCATGTTTAGCTAATTACTTCAGTTTGTCTAATTACTGCCTCAGCTTTCAGTTTGCTTATTGTAGTGGCAACCTTGATGTGTATTTGACAAACCAGAGAGCCATTAAATGGATTTCTATATCTTTGCATATCGGAACTTTTTTTTAATCAAACATGCGTTCTCAGACACTGCAAAACCAAACTTGGCTGCAGTTCTCAACATCAGCCTGTCTTGATACCAGTCCACATAAGGATGTGGTTTAGAATAGAATAGAATAGAATAGAGTAGAATAGAATAGAATGCCTTTATTGTCACTATACAGTTGTACAATGAGATACAGAGCATCTCCTACTCAGTGCAAACATGTGTGAAGGGGGGCGGGGGGGGCAACCCTATATACATATGAGCAGTATTAACAAAAAAATATATACATATAATGTACAAATGTAGGAAGGAAATATGTAAAAAATAGTATTTTGTATATACAGTTTGGGTTTTTGCAGATAGAATTTAGTATTGCACAGTGGGGATTTATAGAGGGAAACTGGGGAAAATTGGGGCCGGGACTGTGTTATTGCTCCATGTGTAAGTTAAGGGTGGTTATGGCCTTTGGGAAGAAACTATTCTTGAGTCTGTTGGTCTTTGTGCGGATGCACCTGTAGCGCTTCCCTGAGAGAAGCAGGTTGAACAATTTAAAACCAGGGTGGGAACTGTCTTTGATGAGGTAGTGGGGAGGGGAGGGGGCAGCCGATGATCTTTTCTATCTTGACTACAATCTGAAGTCCCGCTCTGTCTGCCTTAGTGCAGGTGCCGTACCATATCGTAATGCAGTATGTGAGCAAGCTCTCAATGGAAGAGTGGTAGAAGGTCAGCAGCAGGTTGGAGTTCAGTTTGAGGACCCTCAGGAAGTGCAGCCGCTGTTTTGGCCTTCTTGACGAGCGCTGTGAAGTTGTCTTTTCAGGAGATGTCAGCGGAGATGAGGGCACCAAGGAACCGGAAGGCGTGGACCCTCTCCACACACTCCTTGTTGGTGTATATCGAGTCAATGCTGTGCCTCCTAATGCTGACAATGACTTCTTTGGTTTTCTTAGTGTTCAGTGCCAGGTTGTTCTCTGAACACCAACTTCAGACTTCCTCTCTGTAGGCTGCCTCGTCTCCCTTTGAGATGAGTCCGACTACTGTGGTGTCATCAGCAAACCTGATGATGAGATTGTTTTTTGGGGTCGAACTGAAGTTGTGGGTATAGAGAGAATACAGGAGGGGGCTTGTTTTGTTACAGTGAGTGGAGCATTGCAGAAGCCATGTGAGGATGAGGATCGGAGCAGGGCTGAAGCAGTTGAGTGCTGCTGTCATGGTCTTTCAAAGCGGTCAAAGAAGCTGTTGATTTCCTCTGCCAGCTGCACACTCAGGTTTTCTGTTTTCACAGTGCAGCCTCTGTGGTTTATGATGTCTTGTATGGCCTGACACACCTCCCGTGTGTTGTTCCTGGACAGGTGGGACTCTATGTTTCTTTTATGGTCTGTCTTGGCTTTTTAATTCCCCTTTTCAGGTCAGCTCGAGCAGCTCTGTACTGAGCTCTGTCACCAGACCTGAAGGCGGTGTCACAGACTTAGAGGAGTGATCGGACCTGACTGGTAATCCAGGGTTTTTGGTTTGGGAAAACCCAAATGCTTTTGTCCACAGTCACATTCCCAATACAGTACTTACAGAGTCACCTACTTCTGTGTGTAGTTTTTCCTGTGCTTGTGGCCATCCTCCATCTTCTGCAGCATGTAAGGACAGTGTACATCTTGTAGACCAATGCTGCCCCTTCAGCTCTAGAAGAATTGCAGCCCTGGTATGTGTACTGTCTGCAGTACCTAGAGTAATCAGTATTGGTTATGGTAACATCTCCAAATATGGTTGTTCCATATTATATTATCTGCGATAATACTGGTATATATTTTTTGTATGACATAAAAATGTCATATTGCTTTAGCAATGCTATGCGTTTATGTTTCTTAGTGTGCACAACAAGGACACGAGCCCAGGCATGTCTGAGTGTGAGAGGGATGTGTCCTCCTCATCATTGAACAGAGCACAGCGCTTTCCAAAAAATGTGCGAGAAATGTTCTGGTTAAACGTGGAAACAACAACACTGTTTCACCACTCCAGGCAAAAACACATTAACGAGGGGAAACCAGTCTATCAAGAAGAGGATACTAGCGACCCAAAACTAAACAAATAACTCCACCGAGTGTCACTGGAGCACTCATTGTACTGCTTCAGTGACACTACATTAGTCTGCTCCACTGCTCTTCCTGTGACAGGAAAAGCAATCAGTGGATTGAAGTTACTGATGAGTTGACACGGTAGAAAAGTAGCTGGTTAAAAAGGTCAGCCTAAGATTATTATATGACACTATTGTACAGGTCCTGGTGAGTTACAAGGTTCAATTACTTTAGTCATTGTTCAACAAAAGTATTAAGAGATTATTTTATACTTTTACTGAAATTTTTCAAAGAAACACTACCTAGGCTACATTTGACTCATGCTGTGTCACTGAATGTTGTTGCTGTTTCACAATTATTGATCTATATTGCTGCTGCTGCTGCTCACACCTTTTTTTTTTTTTTTTAGTAAATTCACACTTTTAATTAGGCAGTCAATAACAGGATCCCACTGCAAAAGAAGAGTGGAAAATGACCCGCATTTACTTACACTCTATAAACATTAATGCATTTTTTCCCTATATCGTCAGAAGTGTTTTTCTTGAAATATCATGATACAAGTCTGAGACTGTATCAGCCACCACTAATCCCTAAAATATAGAGCAAGCTGAAATCCTCCAAAGAAGATCTTTACAGAGATACCGACCATTTTTACGAACACCCTGAAAATTCTTTCATTTAAAGACTAAGGTACTCATCTAAGAAGCACGTGTTACACTATTATAAAATGTTCATGGTAGCCATCAGTGTATTGACTCATTGGTGACTCAGAAAGATGTGCCAGCCATTTAATTTTTCCTGTTGTTTGATATTAAACACTGTCAGAATGATGGGCTTTTCATTCCAATCACAGATATGCTGTTGCTATCCTTTGTGAAAGGAAGTCGTCCCTGAATGGGAACTCCTGTCTCCTTACAAGTTCAGCCATAGCAGCATGTAATCAAAGATAGCTTCAGGCACTGCAGACAGCTACTGCAGTCTATGAAGGGAGGATGGTGGACATCAGCACAACACAAAGAAACAGCTTTTAAGATGGCGAGAATGTGAGCACTGGGGTCAAATGCAGACAAAACCTCCCTGTTGAGTCCCAAGGGTGGAACGTAACCGGGAGCAGTGCAATGTTTCATGAATGAAAAACTGCTAAACAGTGTCGGAATGAATAGAGTAACTTCGCAGTATTGCAAAAGAGCTTTGGAGCCAACAGAGGGTGATTCAGAAATGAATGGGAAGACAAAACTCTGTGTCGTTTTATTAGTGGCCTGAGGCTTGGAATGAATGTTTCACCTTTAGCACAAAAGCTGTGTCAACCTGCCTGGCTCCCTTGAACCTTAGTCAAAGAAAAAAATATAGGTTTGATATAACAGAAGACTTCTGTCTTGCTCAGTGCCTCTTGTATATATATAAAGAAGCAATGAGTTTTTATGAGAGTGCAGGCATAAATACCAGAGGTCCACCACTGACCCCCTTTTAAGGGCAGGAGGGACATCCTGCTACTGCTGACCCCCATGTGGTGAGACTCTGCTGTCAGTGGTGCTGCTGCTTTGTCTTTCTTTTACCTATAGGATAAATTTGAATGAGGGAAAAGTAGCCCATTACATGTAATCTACAAAAAAACAAAGGCCACATAAGCAGCCACCATGTGGCTTCCCATATACATGTGTCCCTTTGTGGTATTCCTAAAGCTGAGGTCAGCTCATTAACATCACAGTTAATGGGAGAGGGGGTGCCACTCAAAGAATTCATTAAAACGGAGCAATAACTGTAATGGAGGATTTGAACAAAGATCCAGGCCCTGTTAAAGATGGGTGTGGCCACAGTCTTTTCAAATGGAGGGGAGACGCTTCCCCCCCCAGTCAGGTTGCACATGTGAAGCGGCGGGACCGACAGCAGCAACTCTGTGCCCTCTCTGAGGGGCGTGTGCTGTTCCATATTAATGACAAAGACAGCAGCAGGAGCAAGAAGTCGCTATCATACACTCATTTGTTTAAAAAGAGCCACCGTCACAATACAGTCAGTGGGAGTCCACAGGAATCCAGTGAAAGCTGGGGGATGCATCAATGACAAAAGACCGAAACAACCTCACTTTTTGTCCCTGAACCAAGGACCGACCAATCTCAGGGTGCCGCTCCTCGTTCACCAAAACCATAAGTGGCTTCATGCACATCAATAGGGGATATTCCGGCATAAATAAGGAAGAAGCAGCACTGCATTGCACAGTTATCGCTCTCTCGTGTTGCTAAGTCTTCCTTTATAGCTGAAACAATGGAATTGTGGTGCCTCTTCTCAGATAACAAATAAACCATTATTCAAACAACAGTGACAAACAAGAGAAAGGGGGGAAATGAGACATTAATCTGTCTGGTAAAGTATCATAAAGACTTATCTCACTTTACTTCACTCAGTGTAAGCATGTGAGTTGTAAAGCAGAATGTATAAAAAGTCAATAAAGGGCTACATTTAAACAATTTTCTGAACCTGAGCAGTTAATTGAAACAAGAAATGGACAACTGAAAAGGCAATTTTGGTTGAGATTATAAAAATGGAATATATCGCACACTCAGGCTCTGAAAGTAGGGCAAGCCAATCACCAAAGTGTAATTAAGATTCACTTGCTGCTGTTTTACTGATATTCCCGTGTGTAAAACTGTCACAGGCGAACAAAAGACCTTTTTCCTCATTGAGTCATTGCCTGAGAGTGATTACTTCTGCCACCCAAGTCCTTTCATTTTCTCAAGGCAAAGCTACTCATACATCTCCCAGCTTGGTCAGTCCAGCAGAGAGGGAATTGCTCTCTCTGACATGTAGGAAGCTCAGCGTGTTCACACGCTTGCTCGTATTTCTCTACACTGTCGCGCTACATCTAATCTGAAGGTGAAGTTTGGTTTGGTGATGACATTTTAAAAGGAATTAAAAATATTGCAAAAATGTTTAAGTGAATAATAGGACTGCAATTTGAAAAGTTATCATTAAGCTTAGAGATGGGAACAAGTTGTTCTTGCGGCAACTGTACACACAAACAGGAATCATAAAAAGACCCCCCCCCCCCCTTCCTCCCTCACACTCCTCCACCTGTTCAGTGTCCTACTGGGGGCCGAGAGGAACAAGAGTGTGGTTGGAGTGTGTGTGTGTGGGTGTGGGTGTGCACCTCTGCATCTCTCTGCGTGAGGGGTTCAGAGCAGACAAAGACAGAAAAGAAATTAGTATTACACAGTTTATATTGAACTGTACTACATTAGAAATACAAATAGCTGAGCTGTTTTTTGCACCACTGAGCACTAAAGATCTCGGTGTACTGTATGTGGGCAGGCCCAATGCACCACGCCATATGGTAAAGATGCCCATTTGTCATAAGCATCGTTTCTCTGGGGACAAGCTAATGCACCAGCCTGGTTTCTTAGAAACTGTAGCATCCGAAGCCTTATTTTTTTCTCCCTTTCACAGAAGTAGAGCAGGTTAATGATCGCCTTTTATGTGAGCTTTCCTAGTTTAAAATTTGCAATAAAACCCTGCTCTTTGCTCTTTCGTGCCGCATCAAAGACTCTAACAGCTTTAATTTCATTGTAACCCCAGGTTATTTTAAGTTTCACGCAAAACTTACATCTTCATTTTTAGTTATTTTGGAATTTAAAACGTTGGTTAAAAAGTTGCGACTGCTTATTCCAGCGAGATCCTCACATCCCCGCTATAAAGTCCTGCTGCCAGGGGCGCTGTTAGGAATTCTGCACCCCCCGTTGGGAAGTGACACTGGCCTCTCTACCATAATGCTGCTCTAATTTACAGTATGACCTCGCCTGTCTAAACGGCCCTCTCTTGTTTGAGGAGCCCTTTTGTTTTGTATCTCTCCCCTTCTCTCCATCAGCAGCAGCAGTAGCTCTGCCTGCTGCTCAAACTTCCACTTACTTCTTATTCTGATCAAGACCCGAGGAGCACATGATGCACACAAACAAGCGCACAGAAACCTAAGTCTCTTGTGTGAACATCTGTCTCTTTCTTATATCTCACTTCCTTTGTGCTTTTTGGGTGAGTAATAGCATCTGCTTCACTTCATACTCAATAAAATGGTCTTTTTCATCCGAAACACAAGAGCACTAACTGTGTGATACCAGAAAAGATTCCACTTCACACTTTCGCTCCACACATATACGACTGAGAGTCCTACACAGCCTTTTGAGAGACATTATGAGCCGCCAAATACGGGTTAAGCATCCAGCAGGATAATAACTAGTATATATATCGCTTTTGGGACTGTTTCAAGCATTCCTATTATAATAAGTGAGATATATTATGGATGAACGGAAGGTTTGCTCCCTTTATTGGCTTAAGATGTTGCCAGTCAGATTACTCCTATTTGGCGGACCAAATTAGGCATTTAAATTTAGCAGATTGTCTTACTTTCCTATGTGTTTGCTCTACTTTGATTACAGAATGGGATTATGTTCTCTACATCTGCAAAAACGTGGCCGTTTCCAGATTTTGATCAACAAATGGCTCAGCCATTCGAAGAGATTAGGCCTCAAATTGACAGCAAGTGAAGTGCAGATGCAGGATTTCTATTCAAAGCCATGATTCGCTTGAGTTGTCGTCCTTCCCTTCAATGCATCTGAATTTTGCATGAAGGAATACAATACTTTCCAAGTCACAAAGAAATCTCTTTTCAAAGGAGAAACTACCACAAGCAGTCTTCAAACATCGAGAGGAAGCCGTCTATAAACAAGATGAGACGTGCACAAGCGCCCAAATGAAGAGTTGTACAAAATCTTACATGTAACTCAAACATACAATTAAAGCTGCTTTCTTTTCTTTTTTTTTCTTTCCTCGGGAATTAACATCAAAACATTCAGGGGACAAGTCCTGACACAACCTAGTTAGAGATGAAAGAAAGGAGAGCGAACCCATCTCCGGTGAAATTGGGTGACCCCCTCACCCCCTCACCCATCCCTCAACAGATTAGTCCATTAGCGGAAAAAAAAAATGGGGAGAGCCCCACTTGCCTGACAAGTAATACCAGCTGTGGCACGGAGCACTGTCTGTCTGTTCAGGAGGGGAGGTGAGGAGGGTGGCGGCGGCGGTGGTGGGGGAAGGGTGGAGACAAGGCGGTGAACAAAAAACAGATGCATCTTTCTGGAATATTTGTTCC
>VUQR01035152.1:2493-28449 GCA_015108515.1 Hemichromis elongatus | reverse complement strand
CTTCCTCCCTTCCCCTCCAGCAACATCCTCCCTCCCCTCCTCCTCTTCCTCCTCCTCCTCCTCCTCATTCACCTCCTCCCACACACAAGTGCACCCTACCCCAGCTCTTTCTTTAAGACCCCCCCTCATGTCTCCCTTTGCACCCGCCCCATCCACCCCTCTCCCTCACCCTCCTTCTCTCATCTGAAACTCCTATTTCTCTCCAACCCTCCCACCCATTCTCTCTCTTTCCAGCAGTCACCACAATCCTCACTGCACACACACTCACTCACACACGCACACAAAGGGAACCCTTCAGTCAAGCAGCACCTCAGACTTTTTCAAAAAGTACACAAACACCCCACCTGCATTTTAAACTCACCCAGCTTTCAACTTATGTATTATTTAGTGGTTTATTAGGAGTGGGCTGTTTTCTCATAGAATCAATCAATCAACCGGCAGGTTCATCAAACATGAGAAATGCCAAGGTGACATTTTCGCTTGTTCTAGTTTTGGTCCAATCAGTGGATCCAAAACAGTTTACAGTGAATCAAAAGCTTAATGGGGAAAAAGATGGGGCCCAGGAAAAACTGCCGTTTTCTGCTTTTAAACAACTGATTTGTTGCCTAATAGTTGCAAATTAGTTTTATTTTGATACTCGCCCATTTATTTCAGCTGTCATCTATCGCAAAAATAATAATTAAAAAAAGTTTTTTTTAATGTTTCCATTGTTCTGGATCAACTGAACAAGCACATTCCTCTTGTCAGAAATACAACCTGTCATTATTAAATATGCAAAGCTGCTTTTGTAGATCAATTTATGTTTGTTTTTTTTTGTTTTTTAATTGACAGCAGTGACATTTGATGAGCTTATCACAGTGAGGAAGCTGAATACGTATTCAGGAAGCTGAATGTGCAAGTAAGATATCCATAAGAATTGTACTAAGAGTCTGCAAAGATGGAAAATGCCAGAATCTCAAAGTTGCACTTTAACTGAGTGCTTGAGTACTTGTTACTTTCTCCCTTTTGCTGCATCCAACATGAACTTTCACACACTTAGAGATGCACACGCACACATGCTGAGGTATATTTTCAATCAGCCCCCGCCTTAGACTTGTTTCATGCAGAAAACACCACAGAGCGTCACACAGCTTTGTGCCTCACAGGCAAAAAAACACACCAAAAAAAAAAAAGCAGAAGATTTATGGGCAAGCAGCCTATAGGATGTGCATCCAAGGTTAATTATAATGAGGATATTCCATTCCATCCATACATAATTAAGCCTTAATTAATTATACAGTCCTTTTGTCATCTGTTAAATTTTCAATAATTTCATAGATCTCAATGAATGGCAATGCCGGCATGATGAATATCCATTTAATGGCTATATAACACTTAGAATTAATGTAAGAGCTTCAGAGTGCTTTTTACTTCCCTTCACCGGCAGTCAATTCTGGCTCTGTGTCGTGTTAGCAGTCGTCTGCATTCACTTGCATAGCATGTCGTGGTTTCCGTGTGATGACAAATAGGACGTGATTATAGATGAGGGTTGTTTTCTGTGAAAGTGCAACGCTCTAAAACTGATGTAACAATGGCGGTTCCAGCGAGTCCATTTCAGAAGCAGGTAAAAATAACATGAAAGCATGTGAAATGTCATTAAAACCACACTTGCTGCAAATAAAATGATTTACTGCTGTGCTGTAACTGCATGATCATGCTTGTCTGATCGCAAAGTGTGTGTGTGTGTGTGTGTGTGTGTGTGTGTGTGCCCAGTGTGTGTTGGGTTAGGGGGAATCTACTGGGGGTGAAGAAGTAAGTATTCCTCACCCTGGGTGCGAAATTCATGTAGGTCTGTGATGGCTTGTGCAAATGGAGTGAGGGCACAGGCTGTGAAAACCTAATGCAATTTGATTAGAAGTTAACCGCAAAGCAATATTTTTCCTGCCTCAGTGCGCCGAGAGAAGGGGGAAAAAAAAATAAGAGAGAGAGAACTATTTGCTTTTTTCTGTGTGACTGAAACTGAATGAGACTGACTGATGACCAAGCCTGGAGCGTTGTGTTCAATTACAAACAATAACATGTTGGTCATAATTAGGATTTCAGGTGAGGCTGCTCAAGGACTAAACAGTGAAAGAAAACTTGTGCGAACGCTGAGCTAAAACTTCACGTCATGCTTTTTCTTTTCAGCGGAATAAATGCAGCTGAAGCTCAGGTTGATTTTGTATTCACAGGAGAGCATTTTCAGTCAGTCCCCATGACTGGAGAAAGAGATTACACACAGAATAATGAATTACAATATATCATGTCATACTGGAGGAACTGTACCAGCTCCTGCTGTCTTTTATTTGATGAAAGAATGAGCGCTCCTATTTTGACATCTTGTGAGACATCTTGTGACACAGCTCCTGCTATGAGCATGGAAACAAACAACCTTGTGTTGCTATGGACTCAGGCAATGAAAGTACACATTTCTGACATTCAGGGATGCGGCAGACAGATGATCTTTCTTTATTTATTTATTCGCTTCCCGCGCTCCCTCGTGTTGTAGATACGCACTAATTATCGTAGGTTTGTTTCAAGTATAAAAATAATTAACTTCAGCTTTGTCAGAACGGTGGCAACAGCAGTAACCTGAACTGGCGGCGCAGTGCGATTTGGAGACTGAACAGGATCCCACTCATTTACAGCCCCGCAGTAGTCACTTCTCTTTTGCGTTCCTTCATTTTTTCCCCCAGTTTAGGGAGCTAATATGGAGTGGGTAATTTGGCTCGTCTCCAACTTTTGCTGAAAATCAAATTTCTCCTCCATCCTGTGGAGGTGTCGGCCCCTTTCAGATCCGCCGGTGGGAGGCAGACGAGTGATTAGTTTCCTACAGATTGGGCTTCAGTAAACTGTGTCAAGAAGCGGACACAGTGACCCTGACATTTTCAGTATGGCCAAGGGAGGGGAAGATCCACTTAATGGCTAGTCCTGCGCCAGCCAACATCCCCACTTTGGATCAATAATTGCTTCATTAGTTAATCTGATTGAGTGTGTGAGCAGCCTGTAGTCGATGCAGAGTTACCTCTCTTTCTGTGAGGAGTCTGTGTTTTATTGATTTCATTGTTCTCTGCAGAGCCTAACTTTTCCCCCCAACTAATCCTCACATTTACACGAAGAAAAGGAGAATGGATCTCTTTGTTTGAGCTCCTCATGCCATCCATGGCTCACTCATATTAAATCCGATCAATAGAAACTTCTTCTCGACGGTGACTGTAAAGCAAATGATGGAGGACAAATCGCGTCTTATGTTATTCTTCTTATGCTTTAAAAGGGCAACAATTTTTGCATCTGCAAGCTTTACAAAATATTTCTATTCATCCTTTTTCTCTGTGTCTCTATGTCTCTGCAAAGAGTTGTGCACAGGTTTATGTGCAGCTCTTTGCAGTTAATAAACGCTGTTGCCTGCCTGTGGTTACTGTAAGCTCGTGGTAATGATCGTGTATTCATGCAACCTGATGCAAAAAGCTGCACAACAAACTGTGAAAACAACACCTACAGATTAGTACCTATTAAGCTGATCCTGTGAACTTGTTGGTAACCTGTTGGTTAGTTGCGCAATTAACAGTTAAAGCATATTTTTTTTTATCATTTAAGGGAGTCATATTTTGTCCACCCAACAAATACAAGTTCAATGCTGCAGTAATTTTATCTCCAGCTGGGTCTCCACCACCAACTTTAAGTCCAAAACACTGTGCCAGAAGACAACAGATGCTAAATAGGATGAAGGGGGACTGCAGAACCAGGTCATTTGTCTTGTTATCAATATATAAATATTGATAAAAATACAAAATTACTAAATAAATGCTAAGTGTTTAAAAGCAAGCGACTGCTTCAAGCCTGCCCACATTTCTGACTGCTCCCTCAGTGCCTTTAGCTTCTACATAAATGACTCTTTCCCTGTTTTTAATGGTTTGGCATGCAGGTTGTTTCACTTTGTTTTGTTAAATCTAAAAATAGCATTACAGCAGTGGTCTGAAAAGGAGCAAAAGCAGCAAGTGGATAGGGTGGATATGTGGTACCAAGTGCATCAAAACATCATTATAGTAAAAAACTAGTCGCTTTATGAATGACTCAAAAAGCATTTCTGAACAAATTAGAAGCTTAAATGTGCCTTTAAAACACCCAAGATGCCGCATTTGAAGCTTTTAAACACACAGGTGAAACTAAATGATTTTGGCCACCTATAGCCAAGACACATTACCTGACACACTATTTGCTGCATATCGTGTTATGAACATTTTATACACTTTCTATAGCCTACATGAAGCTGATTGTCTTGCTATCATGTGTGAGGTCTTTATGCTGCCTTTAGCTGGTTAATCCTGTATTGTGGAACTGTCTTGGATGTCGGTGCAAATTCACCGAGACAAATTCCTCTTTGTGCTTGGTGAAAGAATACGATCTCTAAACGCCTGTGGCCTGATGGGAAGATGCTACAGGGATAGAAAAAATGCAGTTTTACGGAGCACAAAAGTGAGGTTTCTTGGAGTATTAAATGAGAGCTCTGAAAAGTTTCTGCTGTCTTTTATGATGATCACAGCACAGGTCTTCTAAAAAGGAAATTGCGCACACTTTGCTATTTGCCTTTTCCTGACATTTAGATAAAGGCATACGCACTAATATTCATATCAAGATTTCAAAAGGCAAAGTCTTAATCAAGAGAGGAAAATTCCTAAAAACTCCTCTAATTTCGTGCAATTTCAGGGAGGCCAAAGAGAATAAATAAAGTAGCACTGATTGAAATATTCATAGATATGCAGTACATATAAAAAAAATCCCCATTAAAAATAAAATAAAATTAAAAAAAAAACAACCTGAGAAAACATGTGGCTGAAACATGTGAGGAAGAATCAATTACAGCAAGAGCTGAGGGAAAAAATAGAGTTCAGATGTACTACAGGTGGAAACGTTCACAGTCTGTGTCTGCCTGCTTTCTGTGGTGGATGCAGCTGCTGGTGTGTGATATATTTGACCCAGTCTGGCAGGTTTGGCTGCTGTGTTGCGTCTGTTTCCCAAATTACCTGGCTGTGAATGCATAAATGTTATTCATTGGCAACATGAAAGGCAGAGAAATTATTCATGAAGATGTAGGCTGGTCTGCTACAACTCAGGCATCTGTCAGCTGTCAGTATTGTTTATTTCTCACCTGAGCCTGAAACTATTTGTTGGTTTGTCAGTTAATGGCGGCTCGTTGCCGGCGGAATCGGCGGTACTTAAATGCCGCCTGCTGCAGGCTGATGCTTTGAAAAACAACTCAGAATAAACACAATTGCCGTACTCTTGTTATCCCTCCCTAATGCAGCACAGAATATTTCTGGAATACATTTTCTGCCATTTTTTTCGTAATGACATGCAACACCCAAATGCTCCATGAAATTAACTCTTAAACAACAGATAAGTCATGTTAAGGCAATTTAAAAACTTTTAATTCATCGACATGCGTGGATTTCAAAGTTATTTGAACGATTTGTTGTGAACTATCATTTGCTGCTGACTTTTCCTGCTTTTTTTTTTCCTAAGCAGCATTGTGGTGAAAGCAGGTTGACATTCTGTTCAGCAGTTAATCTTTAAAGCACAAGGGGTAGATACCAGCCAAAGAAAGATACCATCTCCTGATATATTGGAGTGAAAAGGGCATGTCAAGAATATCAAACGGATGACAAAGTAATCAAATATAAAAGATGAACTTTTTTTCCCCCCCCCTTCTCTGCAACAACAGAATCATCCGGTGCCATTTGTATGGTCTGAGAGGAGGGACTGCAGAGATTTCATAGAAATTTGTGCAATGTAGAAAAACAAGACCTCCTGCTTTCGGAGACCGAGGTCTGCATGCTTTGTTTCTGAGCTTTACATACATTAGAATAATCCAGCTCCTATTCGACTGTTTGAAAATGTGTCACCACATGAGGTTTAGAGAGTTTGGCAAAAAACTTGCTGTCTTTGCTGATTGTTGTCACTGTATATGTTTGTTTGCAAGTTTATTTAACACACTTCTGGCAAATGCCACATTAGCACAGCATGTGTAGCCTAAGCAAGCTCCAAGTTGGGATTTCATTTATATCATACAACAAATCTAAGAAAACGTGATCATCTATGGCCAAACATCTAACAATGCGCAAGTGTTTCCACTCAAGTTCCAGTATTAATGAATAGAGGAAAACATTTTACATAATGGCACCTTACATGTCCCCATAAATGTGACAGAAACCTGAAGAGGTTTAGCCATCCCGGCGAGTATCTGAGGAGCCTATTTACCTTTATAGGCTATAAAACAGAAATGATGATGTGAGATGGTACTAGTTCCTTATTCACCTTAATACACATTCAAAGCTCAAAAGCTTTAAGCATTAACAGGATACAACATTCATAGTGGAATACACTTTATTTATTTTAACTTGTCAACTGCTTTTTAACACAAATATCTAAGTAGCCAATCACATGGCAGGTAAAGATGAGCTGCTGAAGTGGCACCAGATGGACTGGTCTGAGTAGTTAAGAAACTGCTGATCTACTGGGTTTACAGAGAGTGGTTTGAAAAAGCACAAACATAAAAACGGCTTGTTGGGGCAGAGGTCAGAGGAGAAAAGCCATTGTGCTTTGAAGTTGGAGGAAGACAATGGTTTCTCAAATAACCTGTCCTTACAACCAGGGCATGCAGAAGAGCATATCTGAATGAACAACATGTCAAACATTGAAGCAGATGGCTAGCAGAAGAACACAATGGGTTCCACACCTGTCAGGTAGGAATGAGAAACTATGATATGCATGGGCTCGTCAAAATTGGACAATAGAAGATTGGAGGAATGTTACCTGGTTTAATGAGTCTCGATTTCTGTTGTGACATTTGGATGGTAGGGTCAACATTTTGCGTGAACAGCATGAAAGCATGGATTATTCCTGCATTGTGTCAAGAATTGAATCACCTGCTGGTTGTGGTGGTAGTGGAGGATATCTTCTTGGCACACTTTTGTTCCCTTAGTAACAAATGACATCACAGCCTGCCTGAATATTGTTGCTGACCATGTTCATCCATTTATGACCACATTATTCTGATAGCTGCTTCCAGCAGGATAACAGGCCATGTCACAAAGCTCAACAACATCTCAAACTGCTTATTTGAATGAGTTCCCTGTACTCAGATGGTCTCCACAGTCACTAGATCGCAATCCAATAGGGCACCTTTGGGATGTGGTGGAGCGGGAGATTTGCATCATAGACGTGCAGCCAAGAAATTTGCAAATCTGCTATCATTTCAATATGGACCAAATCCTCTGGGGAATGTTTTCAGCACCTTCTTGAATCTATACCTCAAATATTTATGCCAGTTCTGAAGGCAAAAGGGGATCTAACACAGTACTAACAAGTTGTACACCTGTCTCGAGGCAAAATGTGAACCTAGTTGTTGGAAAAGACGTTCCAAATTATCATTTAACATACAAAACAGCCTTTAAGAATCACTCAAAAAGTATCTTTCTCTTCCCCCACAACATATGGACAATCTTGTTAAACTCTTTTGTCAGTTCAGAATGTTTCATTTTTTCAACCTTTTCAAACTAAACTTAGTGTGCCACACTAACCAATACAACTATGTTACCCAAATTACAAAAAGAAGACAAATCAATTCCAGAGCTCGCTTCCTTTATTTATATAACTACATTTATCCTTGGCTTTCACAGTGTATTACATTCCACAGCTAGCATCTTGTTCTGAGTAAACACAAATTTTCAGTCCTTGTTACCACTCATAGGAAAACATCATAAACACCTGTTAAAAATATATATAAAATGTTATCAAACAACCATCTGGTTCTCTGTTTGTGTTTATGTCATAATACAATCAAAGTTAATGTATCTGTTCAATGCTGTTAGATTGTGCAACCCCGTTACTGTTAATTATAACCTTGTTTTGATATCATCATTTAAAAAAGTATCATTTAATGAAATCATGGAGAAATCATGTTGTTGTTAGTTGTGTGTGTACATATATATACACATATATATATATATATATGTACACACACACACAACTAATGTATTTATGTATGTTTGTTTGTTTTTATAGGAATGCAGGTAAATAACTGTAATTTTGCAAAATAATAAATGATAATAATAATAAATAATAATGATTTACTTTTTTCTATATTATTGTAAAATTAAGGATTTGAAAAATTAAACAAACAACAGTAATTATATTTCAGCGTTAAAAATATTTTGATTAAAGAGCTTGAGCATACTGGCGGGCCAACCCTATTAGAAACATTAAAAAATGTTTTAGTAATTCTAGTACTGTTATTTTAGGGTATTCTGTGGTCTATACCTTACATGGGGTGCTGGTGTAATAAATATGTTAGGTATTTTATTGATCAAAGATTTGACCTAAAGAACAACAAAATGTGTATCGAGAAGTTGATAAAAGTTTATATCAGTCAAGTCATATTTAAAATTGAATTAATAATCATTAGGGTGAGTATCTTTAACTGGATGGTCAAGAGTTTCTTAAACAATATTTTTTTAAATGTACGTGTCGAATACTGTTAACAGTGTTGTGCCACGCAGAGTACAAGAACTAAAATATCTGATAAAAAGTGAGTGAGTGATTTTTTGTGTTGCCAAATAAATTAATAACCTATGTAAGATCTTACGTCATAGTGTAATCTTTGTATGCTTTATTCAAAGCACATCAACACATGTTCAAATGTTAATTGTTCTCAAAATATTCATTCACCATGCCTTTATTGATTTGCTAGCTTAGCATAAAGCTGACTTGCTAGCAGTATGGTCTCTTCACCTGTCCTCCACCTTCCTGCTCAGTTTATCAGTTGTTTATTTGCTCCTTGGCCTCATTTAGTATTAATGATACTTAATGAATAATTGTATTTAATAGACATAATACAGTTAATATTAAGTTACTTAACAAATGTAGCCATTTTAGAGCTCTGGAGGCCAGGGTCACTGAATTGGAGGCCCAGCTCTGCACCTTTGAAAAACCCATAGTTATCCACGCCCCTATAGTTGGTGCGGCCAAAGGTAGCATAGCTTCCGTTAGCTCTCGCCCAACAGATGGTCCAGAGCAGCCGGGAAAACAGGATGGGGAGATGGGGACCGAGCAAAGTCCTAAACGGGTTACACCACCAGCATGTCCACGTCTCTAATCACAGCTGTTGTTGTGATTTGGCACTTTACAAATAAATCTGAATTCAACTGAATTTATCTTGATTTCGAAAACATTAAATAGTCCACTCTGTTAGTCTATCTGCTGCTTGGTGCAGTGGTAGATTTTATGATATAGGTGAGCCTGAACTAAAATGGTACATTTTTTAGGCTGAAATGCACAGCAAAGCTGTAGTGGTGGGAGATAACCTCCGGTGGGTTTTTCCACTGAAAGAAAATTTGCTCATTAGTCATTTGAACCCATCTTAATGTGAAAATATTGATTACAGCCTCCCTTTAAGTCTAAAACTAATAACATTGCATAAAACTGTTGGCAGCCTAAAACACAAAAAGAAGTCATTAACGACTCTAAATGTGTCTTGCTTTACTTTTTGAACCTTCACCAGTTCTCCACATTTGGATATGAATATAATCAAGATCCCTCATAGATAAAAATAAAAAATATGTAGTGCTCTATTCACATATAGCAGTGGTCAGAGGTATTGTTTTTAAAATAAAGTAATAACAAACTCCCGTCTTCACATGTTTCCTTGTTAACAAGTCATTAAATATCCACCTCTAACATCGAAGTTGATGTTTTTATATTCTAGAGGCCTCTGGTTATAGATCTGCCTCTCAATTATTTTTCTTTTTGGCATGAAATAAATATAAATAAGCATCCTAAAATAACATGCATTCATTTGCAGTGAAGCTAGTTTTCAGTAAAACAAATAAACATCTGTAGGTTGTGAACCCTTCTTTGAGTTTCTGCCCCTCTCCAACAGAGAATAGGACTTGTTTTTATTCTGAGGTGGTGTCAAATTTCTGAATGCACTACTGCTCACAGTCCTTGCTCTGGTCCCAATCGGTGACAGTCGCTCACAAACACCAACACACAGCATGCATTGACAGTCATCTTGCATTTATTTGCTGAATTTATCAATTGCCTCAAGTTGCACAGTGGCAGAGCAGATTTACTGCGTACTGTTTTTCGTCTTAAGTTGCAGTCATCACATTTTCAAAATATATCTGCTGTCAGATACCGGTTGATTTCTCCGTAGACTTTTATGACTGCTTGATGTTTGTTAGATGTTTTAATTGAATCATTTGCAAAACAATTATAGATAGAACATCTTTCATATCTTGTGGTGATCAAATCAGTCAGTTCTTAACGTCGGGGACAGAAACCAAGCAACCAGGCTCATTTTGCAGACAGAGCTGAATTACAGATTTTCACATTACTCGAGAGAAAGAATTTTAACAAATGAAACGTCATGAGAGACCACTGGTATATTGGGCCAAATGATTTCTAATTAAAACAGCATTTTACTGTTATTGCTTTTTACTGGGATGATACTTTAGTAATGTTTGGCCAAAATTTTCCATGTTTTTGCACATTGACTTTCCTGCTGTCCTTTCTCTCAGGAAAACAGGGCTGTCTCCAAAATGGCATCTAAAGTTTCCTCACTAACTGACTTACTAACACCTTGTTTGCACACTGTGAAAGGAGCATCATACAGGTGTCACCAGACACCACCGCCATAAAGCTCCTCATTGTTAAAGGCAACAATGCAGATCTAGCCCTGCCGTCAACAGTCCAACACATAGATCTGATTAAGACTGTTTAAACACAGTCGACTGCACTGCAGTGGAGGGACCACTAAAGCCTCCTCACTCAGGAATGTGGATGGATTGGAGCATCTTTGCCCTGAAGGTTTAATACCAGTCTGGGACATGATCAGTCTTCCGTTTGTTGGTCTAAGTTGTGCTGACATTATCTCTTCAGCACCCTGGGGCTGCTCTGAATAACAAGCTGTAGAGTTTATGCACGCTGGTGGTGACCTACAGAACCCAGTGCAATTAGCCACACCTACATTTACACCACATCTCCAAACAAACAGGAATTACCATAACAATAAGCTCTGTTTCTGGCCAGTTCTGCCTTCACCTCATGCCGTGTCTGTGACAATGTGGCTTCAGCTACAGGGAGGCATAACTGGGTGGTGCAGAGCTGGCTGCTGTTGCAGCCTGCAGTAGTAAAGAAGGCATGTTGTCTGCTATTGTTTGGCTCCAGGACTATTTGAAAGAATGCAAATTACTCTGAAACCAGCCCGAGGCCATGTCAGGGACTCCAGAGTCCCTACATACCTTCCCCCTGCTCAGTGTTTTTATCCTTTGCTCTCTTGTTCACTTTACATTTAAAAATTGTGACGTGCCTTAGGTAACACCAACTTAATTTGTTGTTGATTTGTGTTGGCTTGGGGGTATGCTTTTACCGAAATGGTGTCTTCAGACTTATTTATTGTTGTTTATATATTATGACTAAATGATTCCCTTGACTGTAGACTGTTTATAGCATCAAATAGTAAAAGTATTTTATAGCCATTAAAAAGCCTTTTGATTGACAAACTCCACTCTCTAGATTAACATTTGGCCACAACTCTTTAATCTTACCCTGTTTTAAAAATCAACAGAGAATTAATTCTGCCATGTGCCGACTGTAATTTTTTTTATTATTATTATCACTCTGGGCAAAAATAGCTTCCTCGTGTGAACTCATGGGACACTTGCAGAGTACTTCATTATTAAAGCTGACATGTCGCTGCTCTGCTGCTTTCACTCTCTTGTGCTTACTTTCCCTGCACTTTATTCTAAACAATTACTCTTTCCAGCTAATTTTCTCCTTTGTTGTATGCATTTCATATGGAGATTAGCTAGCTGCTCCATTCAACCCAAACCTGCTCTGGCGAGACTGCTCTGAATTTCATGACTTCTTTTTTCCAAGGCTGACTTGCACCATTTTTTTTAAGAAAATTAACTGACTGACTCTAAAACCAGGTGGTGTTTATTAAGAACAATCTAGAAGGCTGTGATACATACTTGCAATGTATTGGCTTTGTAGCTAAACTTAAAAAAATTAAACATTTCTATTTAGTGAACAAACGTTTGAGTGACCACAGAATCTTGCATTAGTGCCATTAAATCAAAATTTAAAAGTCAGAAATGTTCTGACTGAAGACGACGTATTAACCCTGTATTTATTTGAAATAGCCGACATTCACTCTATAAAATCTCAGGCATTTGTGTTACTTTTCTGTGAAGGACAAATTACAAAGTACACCGTAAACTTACTTTGCAGCATCATAAAGTTGCAATGACAAACATGTCAGCAAGCTGGTGAATATTTTAAAGCAGACACAAAGCAGAATCAGTTTTTATTCAGGGTGATGTTCAATGTCTGATTTATATAAATCAGCGATTGCTCTCCTTTTAGGGGCTGGTCTCACAGCAAAAATATGAAATAGTCACAAAATGTTATAACTAAGTAACTAAAAGCTCATCTGAAGTGTAAAATGAATCTAAATTAAAAGCAAAGTAAAAATCTTTGTTTTAATTTGTGAGTGAATAATGGTTGAGGTATTTTACAACCCTGTGTCTCCTAAACTGACCTTTGTTGCATCATCAGACAGATATCAGCCCAGCTTGCGCCCATGTTGGTAACCTTACTTGAAGAGTACCACTTCCCACTACGTGTGGAAATGTAGCTAATGCTACAGTCACACTAGGAAAAACAGTAGTCGGAGTCTCCAGCATGACCTAAATGACTGCAACCGTGTGCAATGAACTTGCAATCTCATTGCCTTTCAAATGGTGGCTTTGAAGAAGGGAGCCAGGACTGTGGCCACTTGGAGTAGTTGGTATCTTCAAAGCAAGCATCAAAATAGCAATAAATTATTGCTATTGCTAGTTATACACAAATAACTCTACCTTGCTAAGAAGCAAAACAAATCCTCTTTTTCCAAAATGTTCCAATTTTCCTGCTGGAAGGCACTAACTTAGGAGTGATGTTGAATAGCCATTCCGAAGACCCAATTTTCGAGGTATCTGGAAGGGGGCATAAGATTGTTTTGAGGCAGGTTGCCTCCCACCAGGAGACCAGTGTAACTGTCTTATGAATAAAAGTGGTTGCAAAATTGCAATGCAACCACAATTTTTTTCCTTATTGCAAGGAAGTTGCTGTCCTATTTTTACTCTCGTTTGACTGAGCCATAAAGAGTGGGCCTGAAAATCATGTGTTATGAGCTAAAAACCACTGCAGAGATGATGGAAATCACCTGATCATAAGCTTATTATGCGCCACATCTTTCAAATCAAAGGTAGTTTTCTGATCCTTTGTTGATGCAAAAATATTAATGAGCTGAGATTGAAGTGCAGATTAAAGAATCTTCTCATGCTTGCCGTGACATCCATGGTGAAGAAATATCTAACATTTAGGTCAAACTGATACTCTCCTTTGAAAAACAAGCCTTATATCACTAAAATGGCAAACATTTAGGGAGCCCTAAGTCTGTCTCTGTGAACGATTATTAGTTTGTCGAGCTGCTGTCAGGCTGAATCTGGAGTTGCAGCTTATCATGCACTGCAGACAAAGTTTCTGCAGCGTGTGACTCAGCCATGCAAATATCAGAGTCACTCAGCCCTATAAAAAGACTCAGACCTATTTTTAAAAAGTCCTTGGTGTGAAGGATAATATTTTAAGATATCCATCAAATGCTATGCTTTCACACTGCCCATTACAACTGTTCAAACCTTGTTTCGCCCAGTTACGTCACTGGTGTTTCCAAAACCAAATCTTTGTAATTTAATAACACAGTCAGTAATTTAATCAGATTAACCCCAACATTCATAAGGGGTCAAAAGCAGCCAAAACAATCACTCATTTTTTTTTTTTAAATTTGTCCCTCTGAAACACTGCTTGCTGGTGCAATTAAGTGGAAGCAAATGCATTTGCAAAGTAAAACAAGATTACCTGCCTCAAGCGAGGCTGGACTGCTCTAATGGGCTGCTTACACCTCCCGTGAACCTGCCACGCCTCCGAGGGCTGCGCACTGCAAAATATTCAACATCACAGCTAATGTTTGTGGGGCTGAATGGTTTTCTTTTGCTCACACCATATCATCAGAGAGGCCTTTAAAGAATCATAATGGCTCTTCTATATCCTCCAACCCATTAGTTACAAAGCATGTATAGTCCTAATTTGCATTACTGGCTATTTTCCAGAGCAAACCATAAGGTTGTAGATTGATATCCTATCTTGTTGCCAGCCATTATTTTCCATTCATTCCAGTGCACTATAATAAGTTTGTAGAGGTCTGAAACTTGTTCCAGACAGCTAATCCATCACCATGAGCAACTTGCTGACTTTGTCAGTGATACATAATGCATCATATGCAAGTAAAGGCTATTTTGAAAACTACCCATTGGTGCGTTCAAGGGCACGGATATATAAATGTTAATGTTATTTGCTAGACTAGAACATGTATTAATGTTTTGAAAATCAT
Organism: Hemichromis elongatus; assembly: GCA_015108515.1. Taxonomy (NCBI): domain Eukaryota; kingdom Metazoa; phylum Chordata; class Actinopteri; order Cichliformes; family Cichlidae; genus Hemichromis; species Hemichromis elongatus. Next base: position 13,937 of record VUQR01035152.1, on the reverse strand, counting down.
TCAGTCACTATTTTGATGCTTGATCTTTTTTTTTGTATCATTTTTCAAGCAGTAAAGCCAAACATTTCCACCAATGATTTGATGCCTGTTGGCTACACTTCACAGCTTTAGGGTTGTGTAGTGGGCCCAGACTGAAATATCTTAACAAGCAAGTGGATGAATTGCTACTGACAGTGGAGGAATCCTAGTGATTGTCTGACTTTTCCTGCAGCATTAGTGTGAATTGATATTTGTGGTTTTGAGGGCTTTGACTTGACTGTCTCACCTTCAAATGAATTTTGAACCTGAATAAAATGGGATTTTGCCTTTTTGCTTTATGGCCCTATTTCTGCACATTCTAAACTATGTGATCAGTGCTGCTTAACAAATACTGGCAGGCCAACACGCTTAACTGACAGCATACTAAATCACCAGCTAAACATCAGCATGTACACAGTTCCAGCATGAGAATGGTTTCATTGAAGTGTAACGTCACAGAGTGTTGTTGTTTTACAGTCCTGTACAAGCTTTGCAAAAATACGTAATTCAAGACTCTTAGCTCAACCAAATTATATTATAATACTGTCTGATGTAATTAGCCAGTATTAGTGTTAAACTGTTTTCAATAAAAGATCATGCTGAGGTTCTCCAATAGTCAGAGACAAATACCATCATCAGGCTGGTAGAAGATGCTGAAAATAGACCAAACTTCACCTAAGAAAATGTCTAAAAGGGCCCATCTACAAACGACAGAAATCATTAATATGTTGCGGAGTGGTTTGGATGACTCACTAATGAAAAGAAACACTGTAAAAGGGTTTTATACATCATCACTTCACAGGAGATCGGCAACACATGTGTCTGCAAGGCCACAAATGCAACAGTCAGCCAATCTGAGCAGAGTCAGCAGTGCGTAAACAAGTAAATAAATAACCATGGAGGACAAATTTAATGAAATCGGTGTATTTTTTGTGTGTGTCCGAACACAAAGTCTTAGCCTTTATTGTGTTGTTGTGGTTGATTAATCTCCTATCCCGTGTAGTGGACATTGGGCCTTTGCTTGATAACAGAAAGATGTGATTTGATGTAATGATACTATTTTTATTTTCCTGTGAATTTCCATGAACTTTAAAAGAGTTCCTGAAACAGGAAAGACATTTGATCACTAAAAATAAATGTTTTAACAAATAACTTCCCATAGGTCAACCTTATTGATTACAAAATGTAAGGTGAAAGCTCACCTCAGCCCGGGGCAAAGTGACAACACTTGAAGTCTGTTGTAGCTAGTAACTATTGTGGAAGCTCGGGCTCTGAGGATGTGACAAAGGAAACATCAGCTCATCTCCCCAGGCTTTCCATCGTCTCAGCGGAGTGACACTGCCTTCTGGCACTCTGTTTAAGAGGGGTCTCACCTTCTAGAGGGCATTATTCTTTTCCGCCGTATCAGAGGAATCAATCCCATTTGTCACTTTGATGGACTGCCTAATCTTGAAGACTCTGTTTTGACTTGACCCATTATATCCGGATACCCGGGTATCTGAGTCACACCATGTACACAGATATGGTGAAGAATGCTTTCAGTTTTAAGGGTGTCTGCAAAGATGAGCACCTCCCTCTGGTTTGTGTGCCTTAACAGTCTCAGAGGTTGTGGTCAGCATCGTCCTGCATGTTTACTTCTTTCGACCCAATTTCATTAGGATTGAAATTGAAGACATAGAGAAAGGAGAAACCTAGCTTACTGAACATTTGGCAAATATTAATTATGTAAATCACAAGAGTAAATAGTTTGAGGAATTAAACTTTTAGCTGACTACATTTATGTGTGTGTAAGTGTATTCATTTATTTTCCATTCTGGACACTGCAATAAAACAACACTTACACGTTGCTTCTTATCCATATTGGAGGGTGGGCGCCATCACATTGCCCTTGATCAGGCTCCTGGAAAGCTTGTGTGTCCTCTGAGCTCTCACCTCCTCCACCTCATCCCCTGACAGCTATAAGTCTGACTCCCCCTTTAACAATTCAGAGTATTCTTCCTGCCTCACCCAGCCCTCTGCTTCCTGAAGTGTGGATATTGGTAGAAAATCACAGTTAGCAACTCCTGTTGTCCTCTACAAAGGATGCTGAACTAAGGCTTTGTTTTAAAAGGGTAAAATAACTGTACATTTTTGGAATCCTGCTAAGATGAAGTTAAAAATCTATTATTGAATAAACAATTCAATTTTTAGCAATAGAAACATAATATCTGCAAAAAATGTATCGCTTAAGCTCCCTTGTTGTTCTAAAATGTGCCAGTCTTTTTGAAAAGAAAGCCCATGTTGTCTGATAGTCTGTGGCACCAATAGGAAACCCAGGACTTAAATAGATTGCATAAATTCAGTTTGACGTAGAGGTCTCAGACTCATGTCCCACACAGAGGACAAGAATGAATAGCTGAGTCTTAGGAGGACATCACAATTTATCAGTATTAGTTTTAAGGGTCGAGCTCTATCTTTAGGTTCAGTAGATTAAGCAGTAAGAAAAAATAACATTGCAGCAAAACTCTAATACTATCTAATCACATTATGGCTTAATATTGCGAGAATGTAGCTCATCTTTTTAAAATAATTACCAGGCATCATTTTTGTATCAGTTCCCATTTGCCAATAAATGGACAACCGATGATTGCTTTAAAAAATAATAAAACCTCTGGAACTGGCTGGGAAAATTGTCAGACGTAATCTAAATGTTACTTTAAATGGCCGGTAAAACGGATGCATCAGTATTTCTCTTTGTCGTGCTGAAGCTGTTTGTCTTTCTTTCTGCTGTCTTTCTTCTTCCTGGGGAATCGGTTTTCTCATTGCATACTGTTAAAGTGTATAAGAGAGATAGAGGTGAGAGGTAATGCAATTACTCACCCGTGTCAACCCTGTTCTCATGTCGGGTGTCTGTATGGATTGATAATGAAAAGGACGACATATCTCCATCTCTAATTAGACAACCCTTTTAAATCACCTTCTTTGTGTATCCTTGTGTCTCACTTCTGCAGAATCAAGTTGCATTTCATTCATCTTCCCGCAGCCTTGGCAACTGCATGAGGACAAGAAAACATTAATCTGGTCTAATGCGTAGACGGCATATAATGGCCTGTTTACATTCCTGAAAACACCTGCGAGTGACTCTGCTGCCCCTAATTTCTAATGTATGACATTAACCAGAAAACCTTGATGTGTGTTTGTCCTTTCATTCTTAAATTCAGTGGCGTTAATGTACAGTGTTTGGTACATGTATCTCCTCTGTATGCAGCACTTGTTAGAGGCTTGAAAAAAAAATCTTTGCAGTGAATCTGATGACAGGAAAATCAGCTTTGTATTAAATATGTATCACTTTTAAATGGATAGTTTGACATTTTAGAAAAATACGCTACTTGCTATCGTGGAGAGATTTAGATGAGGAGATTTTACGTCAGGTCTGCAAAGGATAATTCAGGATCTTAAATGCTGGACGGGACAATAAACACATTCCTTGCAGATTTTAATCTTTCTTGTCTTATCCTTGATTCTTGATCTGAGGGTCTGGGATGCCAAATGACCCAATAAGTCAGACCCTAATTCAAAATATCCCAAGAAATGGTATTTCAGCAATATGCATATACGATTTGAGTGTTTTGTGAGATGTAGCAATGGGTAATGCTTAAAAACAACTCAGATGTGGGCTGGAAATGTCAAAAAATGCAAATAACTCAGAAAGAAAGGAAGACAGTTTAGCTGTTTTACAGCACAGGGGGGATCCAATCATCTCAGTTTCCACAATTCCAGCAGTTTAACCTGCAACTCTTCTGAGAGCATATGAGCAGTGAAAACAGTGGCATGTCTTTTGTGACTTTAGAGAGAAAGCTTTCTAATGAGTCTTATGGGATGTGAATTTTCTGGAGGAACTGTTGCAGAAAGTTGATTCCACAACTTTACACCAGATCACATTGGTGGAGTTCAATTCCCTTCCCCACAAAAGAGAAAAGGTTTGTTCACCTTATTTACCTGCAGACCTCCTTCTATAGGTTAATGACTTTTTTTTTTTTTTTTTTTAAAGGAAAGCCCCTCTTTTAGGCTCAATAATGAGTCACATGACGATACTCATTTTGAAGACTGGTTATCTTAAACTAACATATGTCCTGGAAACAATATTTCATTTCATGTCATAGGATTACCTGGCAGACATGTTTGATCTTGTGTAGGCATGGTTGTTATTGTATGGTCTTTTCCTTTAACCATTTATGGTTGAAGCATATTTTCTGCCATTACTACTGAATCTGCTGTACAGCTGTGTGTGCTGGAGAGGGTTTTTTTTGGCATAAACTTAATAAAATAAAATAAAAAAACAAGAGTTTCCGTTGAACAGTCCAATTTCCGGGAAAGCAAGCACACAATTACATCAAATTATATCAATTTTCTAGTAATATCATTAAGACCCATTTTAGCAGTCACATGTACCATGTTACAAAATGTTCATGCACAGCAATCTGCAAATCGTCCCAGTATTATTTACTTGTGCCAACAGAAGTATGAGTTGAACTCTATGTTTAGGGAACTCAAAGCACATTGTTGAAGTTGGGAAACATTTAAATCTACTGGTTTAAACATAAAGACGTCCACGCTGCTTTGAAACACGAGACATAACATGAACCCAGAGCTCCATCAGAGCTTTTGAACGCTCCCCAGCTATCCTAATCATCGCTCTATGCCTTCCAAAGATGTTGCATTTCTGTAACAAAAAAGGGGCATGTAAACATATTATAGAAGCATATGAATGCTGTTTGGAAATGAAAAAGAAAACTGTACAGTCCCCTGGCATGCACTGCAAAACATTTTGCTTATTGTTGCTTCGCTTGGATATTTGACCTTCACTGTGCAGTATGATGCATTTTGATGCATTTAAAACTAAAAGGCCGTTTTTACATTTATCTACTGAATAGAGGAAAAGGTTTTTTTCTGAGCTTTTTAGTTTAAGATGTTTGCCAAATGAATATTATACCTCGGGTGGAAGCCAATTCTGGTCCAATAAGCTTACATACTTGTTATGCAGAAATGTGAAACATTAGCCCAAGGTGTAGTAACATTGCTGGTTCCATCAGTCTGTTACACATGTCTGTCAATCGGACATAGGTCACTTAATATTCCCCATACGGTCCAAGTATGTCCTCTGGTGTCAGCTGGCTGCTGTCCCTGTGTCCGCCCCTTGGTCTGTGTGTTTCCCCTTTCTCTCTTTGACTGAGACTGCAGGCATTTCTCATTTCTCTAAATTGTGTCTCCTGGTCTCCTCTGTCCTGTATCCACCTGCCTGTGATCCGGAAATTAATCTGAGTACGCCATGTTGAAGGATATCTCAATTCGTAAATTGCAGCAGGAGGAGAGGAGAGAGAAGGGAGTGGGGGAGGAGGTTGAGGAGGTTCAGTTGAGGATGAGCAAGTCTATCTCTCCTTCAAGTGTAAAAAAGGCATGAAACACTGCTAAATGTAACAAACCAAGACTTTATTAATGAGATGTTTCAGTTATTTAAGATGATCAGCTGCACGATAAAATCTGTGTCATCCACTGTTCTTGTGTGAGTATTTAAAAAAAGATAGGGTATTTTGTCACATTTCTGAATGTCATAAATGTAATTGAAAGTAGCCCTAAATAGAAAACATGCCAAGTATACAGTTGCATTTCATAAAATACAACAAGTGCTTTACTGATTTGTCAGGCTAAGAATTAATGATGCAGTCTTGCCAAACCTGATATGTAACTGGCATTGCTTTAAATGAGGCAGTGAAGGATGTCTCATTTAGACATTTAAACTTCTCTCTCATGTCTCTTAGTTGCCTTGTCCGCTTGCATCGTTACTGGGAGGGACTAAGATGAGACTTGAGGGAGGATGATGTGGATGTGTGTGCCTTGGGTTGTCTTTTCCTTTGTTTGTGCGGTCCTTTTGGAGGTGTAGCTTCTAAATGTGCCAGATGGATTTCTGGCATAGCACACCTGTGCTTCATTATCTAATCACCATCCTGCATCCACCCACTCTCCTCCAGATTTTTACAGCTGTCAAGGTGGTAGCATGTAAAAATACCTTAGCTGCTCGCTGCTTTTGTGATTTCTTTCTCGTGTGTGCTCTAGATCTTCATTTTGTTAGCTGGCAGTCAATCAACTGTGTCTCTGGATCCTTATCTCTCAAAAAAATACTGCTTACCTGCTGTTTACTTCCGCTTTGTCTCCTCAGTCACAGACCACCTAGGAGACAGCCTTTAAAGAAACATCTGTGCACATTCCTGAATTTTATAAAAATAAAAAATAAAAAAAAATCCCAGATGAACTTGTGAGTCCAACACTTCCTGGTTATAATCCTTTACTCAACAAAACAGACAGAGCACCTTTAGCTATACATGCAAAGATTTGTTGCTAAGGCCCCAGTCACACAGAGACAAGTCAGCAACCCCCTGGCAGTCTCCAACTGGTTGGCAGCTGGTTGCTGGAGCTTTCTTGAAGGTAATTCTGGTCTCAAAGAGGTGTATGGTGCTCCAGTGAAAATTTCCTAGGGATTGGTTTAGCCACTAGCAGGTTGTCATGGTTGCACATAGTTTGATAGAAATCGACTTGATTGCAAACACTCAACAACTATTTGCCAAGCGGTGGTGAAAATGTAAAAACTGCAATATAAGCAGTAATTTCCCAGCAACCAAGGAAATTCCAAGGAAGTTTTTGGTCCAACACCATCTTTGCAACTGATTTCAATTAGTAACAGCCTACAACCTCTTGGAACCATTTCCCAACCAGCTGGAGAATACATATTTTTTTCCAAGCAAGTGGAGGCTGCCAGAGGACACCAAATAGTTTCTAGGCCTGTCGGACTAAGGCCTAAAGCCAGGGCTAGATGTCCCTCACGTACAGTTATCGCCTTTCCAGATTAGTTAATAACAACACTGTATCATTGAGGAATGTCTTGGTACATACAGGAAGATACTAGCGGTGATGTGGTGACCGGGGACTGTGAAAGGTCCCTGACTGATATCTGACAGAGTAGGAAATACACAATCAAGTTATCTTTGCGTGGATCAGCTAAAGAGATCAAATGTCCGCTAATGCACCATGAACGAATTGCTTTGTATGTGGATGGAGCTCTAATTGGAAGTCTCTTTTATTAAAAAAAAAACAAACTGTCATATAATTTTTATTAGTTTGTGCTGTTTACTCTCAAACAATCATGTTTTCAATGAGCTCAGGAACACTGGTAATTTTTGTTAATGGACGTAGATCAGATCAAAATGTAAATGTTACTACATCCAACCTAGTAAGATTGCATCACGATTTTTGTTGAAAAGCAATCAGCGTGTGCATTCAAACATGAAGCCAACACATTCAGATAGCGTCAGATAAATGAAAAGCGTGCGTGTGTGGGAGGGACTCTGGAGTGCACATGCAGTACAGTGATTCTCAGTGAAGTAGGAAAACATCTGGTTTTGACTTTTTAACAATAACATGGTCATAGATTTTGGATTATATATTGAGGGAGAAGTACAGTGGCCTTCCTTATTCTTGTCTACTTATTCATCATCTTCTTCCTCAGTCAAATTTGACCCATTTAGGTACCCAGGTATGTTCACTTTCCTTTTTCGCCTCTAAGATTTCTCTATAGAATCAAATGACTCATGAAGTTTATTGTGTTTTCATGCTGTCTTGCTACTATTATGTTACAGAGAAAAACATTATTATAACTTACTCTGAGTCATGGCCAGGACTAGAAGAACAAGGCAGGTTGTAACAAAACACAATTTCTTTGTCTGTCATGTTATATTATCTCTGGTAAACAATCCCCATGGTGGTATATCTGCTTCCCAGAGCTGTTTTACCTACTGAGGCCCCTGCATGGCCTTCGGGCACCTGTTATTCCCTCCAAACAAGGCGTCCTTGCCGAGACAAGCCACATTCCTCTTACGAGGGTCAGAGGTTGGCTCCCCAGCGTTGCCTGAATCCTGGCAACGGGTACCCTCTCCAATTCAGAGAGGAGACCTCTATTTCCAGAGGCATCAAATCAGTAATGATGTGCTTGTGAGTCAGTCCATCAAATTTCCTCAGTAATGAATCTCCATCCACTGAATTCAACTCTTACTCACTTGAAATGAGTCTGCAGACAATATAACCAACATTCAAACCCAATTCTAAAAAATGTTCAGAGGCCGTGATAATAAAAAAATAATATGATGACTTGCAAATCTTATGCACCCATATTCATGTGGTTCAGGCGTGACTGCAGCTCAAGGGGTAAACCTTCAGATGGTTGGTGGTTTGATCCCTGGCTGCTCCAGTCTGCATACCAAATATCCTTGGATCCATTCCACTGTCGACATGACTGTTACAGATAGAAAGCACTTACTTGCTTGCAAGAATAGGTTAATGAGGCAAGTTATATAAAGCACTTTGAGTGCTCAGGTAAAGTAGAGAAGCACTATATAAGAAGCAGTCCATTTACCAACTGGTTAAACTGAGAAAATGCAGCAGTTTAAGACAAATATTAGATCAGTCTGAATATTATGGGCACAAAATATCTCAAATAGTGATATTTTTCATTTAATGATGCATAAATGTTTTTTAAATTGGTGAAAAGTTAAAACTGCAACTCTTCCGTGAAGCCGTGCTTTTGTAATAGCAGCTGCATGCGGTTAAGCTTTGTCTTGCCAAAACATGCAAAGCATTCTCTACAAACGACGTCACCTAAATGGAAGCATATGTTGCTCAAAAGCCTACGTATACCTTTCAGCAGTGATGGGGACTTTTCAGATTTGTAACTGTGCTATATCATATAAAGCCTCCACCTCCATATCATCAGAGGTGGAGGCTTTTGAACTCAGTGCTGTTGAAAAGCCAGATGGCACTTCTCTTTGTCATGGCTTGGCGGCTTAGGGCTGGGTTTTGTTTTTCCTGTTGGTTTTAGTTTGTGTCCCTTGTCTTTATTCTTCTTTATAATCATGCTCAGGTGGAGGTGTGGAGCTAGGTTGGTGTTTCTGCCAAGCACCGGGGTGGAGTCTTCCTGGCAATTCTGTCCTTCCTGCACCTGTTCATAAAGATGCAATTAATGGACCAGTATTTGAGGGTTGAGTTGTGCTGCAGTTCTTTGCCAAATCCCCTTTGTCTGGGGACAATTAGGCCTGTCTTGTTTGGGTTTTTTTTCGTTTGAGTTTAGAGCGCCTTCCCTTGCTTTTTTGCTCTTCACATAGTTACCTGTCTGAATTCACAACTGGGAATTGGTTTACTCAAGCCTCAACACGCAAGCCAAAATATGTGAGGAAAAGGAATTCACCTGCCAGCCATCTGCCCACCCACTCTCTCAGCTCCATCCCAGAATCTGTGGACAGCCGTCTGCCAGACCCAGGACCAGTTCTCTCTCACGTCTTTAACAAATAGGGCCCGTTAAACAATCCCAGATACTCGGTATCATGCACCATTCATCTTGAACACTATCTCTATCCTCCGGCAGAGCCACTGTATACTTCCTCACCACCTTAAATAAACCATTTAATCCTGCCAACTGCCATCTGAGTCTGCTCTTTGAGACCATTTGGATCTCATTATGACACTTTTTTAGTCCAGTGGATGCTGTATCCACCTTCTCCAAAAGGAATGTCAGATTTTGATTCATCTGACCACAGAACAGATGGCAGCGTTTCTGGGTCATGTTCACATATGACTTACTGCTTTTTACACAATACAGCTTTAACATGCCTTTGTGGACAGCACAGCAAACTGTGATCACAGACAGTGATTAATGGATGTGTTAATGAGCACATACAATGACTTCCATGACAGAAGTCCACCTAAAGACTTTCAGCCTTTCCCTTGCTTACAGACATTTGTCCAGATTCTTAGAAATTTTTTGTGATAGTATTTACAGAAGACGACGAAGTATTCAAAGCCTTTATAATTTTATATGAAATTATTCCATAATCATTAGATTTATTATAATTATTAAACTTGTGCAGATTGATACAATTCTGTCCATCTTTGCTTTTGAGAAACTGCATCTCTAATATGTTTTTTTTAAATACTCAATCATTTTCTTACTGATCTGTTGCCAATTAATCTAATTAGCTGGAAAATGTTCCTCCAGCTGTTTGATTTTACCAACAGTTATATTTCCTGCTTTTTTTGCCCTCGTCCCAACTTTTTTGAGACGTGTCGATCTCATAAAGTTTAAAATGTTTTGTTCTGTTATTAATAAAATATGGGTTTATCAGACTGCATTCTGACTTTATTTACAGTTTAAATTTTACCTAACTTCATTTATTTTTTTGTTTTGGGTTGAAGTCAAACAACTGTACTTAATATTTAATACAACATTTCTTTAGATCACACCTTTAATGATGTAATTGCATCCAATTTATGTATGTGTATATATGTGTGAGTAATAAAGAAATGTTTTGGATGACACGTTCACCTTGTATTTGCTCATTTGCATCTTATGACTTTATAAACACGTGGAACTTCTTAAAGATCTTACTCTTGGAAACCAGTGGAGAATTAAAGGTCTGAGTGCAGGCTTTGCATTTTGATTCTCTGACAGAGAGACCAATTAAAAGTCACCGGTGTTATCCAAGGCTGCAGGGCACAGACAGATTGACACCCCCAGTAGAAAACAGCCCACTCAGGTGAATATGAGCCAATAGTCTTTAAAGCAAAATTAGTCTGCTCATATATCATTAGTCTATGATCTTCAGCATTTTCTATAAGGTATTTTTGTTTTATCCAAAGCTATAATTTACATTTTCTGTTTTCACTGTCTTTTGACCCGTCTCTCTTGTTTTAACCTCTGTAGTAAATTCCCACATTTCCAAGCCAAATTTGGCATTCCTCGCAAATTTCGCTCAGACTTGTTGCATGCTTCCCCGTTCGTAAAGATCAACAGGGACACTAACAGTAAGATAAAGAGGACAAGAACCAGTTTTTCCAGTTGAGGAAAACAAAATCTAAACCTTCTACCAATTTCACAGCACATTAAGGCTTGTGTTTGTAGTGTGTGAATCTGGTGACAACAGATTATAGCGTGCAAATTGCAGTGCAATTAGTGTGTACATAATGGGTACCTTTTTTTTTCCAGGACAAAATAAAACAGAAAGGAAGAAAACAGTGTGTTAGAGAATAACTCTGTAGCAATTCTGGTTAAAACAAATTATACAGTAAGAACTGTGTTTCACAGCACTACCACAGACACAGACAAAGAAAGAAGACAGAAAAAAAGGCTGCTTGATGATACTTGTTTGCAAACTCAATTGCTAATGGCGCTATCCTGTTTGATTTCGTTAATTTACAGTTGTAGTTACAACTACAGACCTCTCTAGATGTAATGAGCTTATATTTCAGGGATAGAAGTGTCACTGTCTCTTTTTGTCCTTTGCTTTCTTGTTTTTTTTTGTTTGTTTATCTCAGTCTTCAGCATTTACTTGTCTCTACTGTGCTTT
>VUQR01035151.1:1252-12797 GCA_015108515.1 Hemichromis elongatus | reverse complement strand
ACAAAATGGCAGAAATTTAAAGGATGGATCTAAACAAGTAAGCCATTTGGGGAGACAGAAACAATATATTCTATGTTTGATATTGTGTGTGTGTGTGTGTGTGTGTGTGTGTGTGTGTGTGTGTGTGTGTGTGTGTGTGTGTGTGTGTGTTTGTGTGTGTGCATGCACTCTTCCTGGAGATATTCACATAGACGGATGCTTTGTGGTTTCATTCACGTCATTCTTTCACTTCCTTTCTGTATCTTTGTCTTCATCTTTCTCCCACTCTCTCTCGCCCTCTCTCTCTCTGTAAACACTGTAAATATAAATGCTCTGTCTTTAGACATTTAAATCTTGATTCATGTGGCCAAAAAGCAGACTCAAAAACAAGCAGCAACGGCAGCAAGGCAGCTGTCCTCCTCTTCTTTTTGTGCCCATCTTCTTTCTTTTTTGCCTTCTCTTCTTCAGCTACTCTACTTCCTCCACCCACTTGCCTGCCTGTGTCTTCGTCTTTTTTTCTACCTCACTCTATCTCTGCACCCTTGTCGCTCAACTATTCGAAGGTTTCCCACCTGTGGCGTCCTATCAGCTCCGCACAGATGGTTGCAGAAATGAATTAAACTGAGCTGACCTAAAAAACTGAAGAATAATAAGTGGCGCTGATGAGGGGATAGAAGAAAAGTGAAAACAGGAGAAGGAGGGAGACAAAAAGAAGAGAAGTGGAAGTCAAAAGAAAAAGACAGTCATGATTCACTCAAGTAAGTAATTTCCGAAAATGTGTACAAACCTCGTTTATTCTTTCTGTTGAAACTGGAGCAGGATGCAGCAAACTAACAAAAAGGTCAGCATTTACATTGCTACAGATGAGGTACTGAGTGTTAGAGAAAATGTGACTAAATATGTGGAGTGAAATGAACCCGAGACGATAAAATGTCTAACAAACGGCCGGACTTAATACCGCCATAGGTTCCCTTCACTTTCTACCTGAAGTAACTTCACGGTTATGAACGTCTCCTGAAAGATTTTGATGTTTCTTGATCTCTGAAGTTGTGACAGTCAGGCAGTTAAAGGGGACTCCAAAATGGCAGTTTGGCTTGAAATGTCACTTCATCACATGACAAAACACAACAAAGACTCAACTGTGGCTCTTTATACTCTTTTAATTCCACGTTCAGGGGTGTCCGCTCCAAAGTTTTCTTCTTAGGCTGCACTAGAGTAGCTTTACATGAGTTTTACTTGAAAATCATTCTTGCTTATGGCACAACGCCTCTAGCTCGTGCTCGTACCATCTGACGTGACTCTTGAATGTTTCTCCACAAAGTCTGAACTGGAAGGAGTTTTAGGTTTTGTTCACATTTGTTGCTTAGCTGGGTCAGTTCTCTGATGTTTCTGGTGTCCCCCCCCCCACTGCAGCTACCGGACACTTTTTTGGTAGTCCTTAACAGTAAAACTAGAGTTTTAACCAAATGAAGTAATTTCCCTCCTTAATTTAACTTGCTTTTACCTCCACTCGTCCACACCACCACTGCAGTGGTTTGAGAACCACCGATTTTTCAAAAACAAACAAACAAACACAACAAAAAGCAAACAGTGTGGCTCATTTATGTGTTAAAAAAAAGAAGATAAAATCTGTGTGCACATCCATAAAAAGTGTCTTTCTTAGCCAGAAGCATTTGCCGTTAAACTGTTAAACCTTGTTTTGGCTTGAAACTTTTGTCTTATTTATTATGAATAAACCCTTGAGCTAAGGACAATGTGAAAATGTCGACCGAAAGCTAAGCAGAGGCAGAGACACCTGTATGCAAAGTAACATCTCTGGTGTGCTGAGCAGAAAGGAGCCTTTTGCCTGCTAATGTAAAGTTTCAGTTCTGTTTCTCACATGGCACAAAGGTGCAGTTACCCAGGAAGGTAAACTCATACTAGCCTTTAAATCTGAGCAAAACCCAAGTGGAGCCAGGTCAGGTTTCTGCCAAATGTAAGTGTAATATGTTGACAAATGTAATGCTGTCAGTTAACATTTATCATGCACACCATCTTGATAAACTGTGTTAGCATGCTATTTTTTTTCTTTAAGCACTAATTTGCAGCTCAGGCTGATGAGAGTTGCACCTCAGAACAAGTTTGTACTTCCAGTTTAGCAGAGGAGAGGCCTAGCAGAGAGCTAGCAGCTACAGCTGCCTGTGTCACCATGCTAAGCAATCAACAGCGTCTCTGTTAAAGAATAACTTGAGGCCTTACCTGTGTAACTCCAAGATGAGTTACAAAAACAAAAAGCTGTTGGAGAAGGAGACTTACTTACTTCATAGCAGGCCATAAACATGTTTCTTTTCAGCATCTTAACATAGAAGTTTGGAACTAGCCTCATGAAGCCAACGACAGTGTCGGCTTCATTTTTCACCCCAAAGGAAATACTACAGTTAATATCCTCAGAATAACCACAGAAAACAGGAATTAGAAGCCCAAAAAGTATCAAGAAAAATCCACAGGTACTCTACATATACTCTGAAACCTTTGACTGTTACTTTTAAAGCCAGATTATGACTTTTATTTAGAGTCTAAGTGATTATTTTACCACTTGCTAAACCAGTTACACAAAACAAAGTAGTACCTGAACTTAATGTTTTTAGTACTCCTTTAATTTAAAATCTTCTCAACTACTGTGGGCCAGCCCATGCCACCCCATTTAAAAACATAATCCTGGAAATGCACTGTTTCAGTGTGCTCTATTGAGTAATGTTACTCACCCTGCTGTACTGTGTGCAGGAACATAAATTTATAACAAGTGTTTTAAAAACATGTGACAATCAGAGGCTGGCCTAAACAACTTAAAAACAGATTTTCATTGTAATGCATGATGTGTCCAACCAGATTCATTTACTATTAACCAAAGGTGTCAGAAGGTCCAAATAACATTATGCATGGTTTATATGTTAAGGCCAAATCAGGACCTATGTCCACTGTTTTTTGCACTTAGCCTCAGTTATACAAATCTTATAAAGTTGAGAATACACGTATATGGCTTCTGTGTTTTTTTCTGCCTATTACAACCCTCTTAGGCTACATTCACACTGCAGGCAAAAGTGAATCAAATCCGACTTTTTTGTCCCTATGCGACCCATATCCGATCATGGTATGACAGTGTGAACAGCCCAAATCCGATATTTTCAAATCCGACCTGGGTCACTTTTGTATGTGGTACTGAATCCGTTACATATAAGATGTTTTAGAAAGCGACTGCTGTTTGAACGGTCGTGAAACATTAAATCCGTCTTTTACGTCACTGAAACAATACAGACGCCAATCATCGGCACCGGAGAAAACAAGCAAGAAAGCATGGATCAAGTCAATAGACAGAAACTGAAGTTTTGGACTTAATTAGCACATGGGGAGACAATTCTTTTCAAGCTAAACTTTTAGGGTCGTATTGTAACCGGCCTGTGTTCGCCATTTTTACTTCCGTGAACAGAGCACATTGTCTGTAACGTCTTCTTTTGTGCATGCGGGTCACTTTGAGGGCCGTGAACCGTTCACACTAGAGCGCGTTTTCTGTCACATTTTATTTGTAGTGCGAACAACCACACAGAAATATTGGATTTGATCAAAAAATCTAAATTGAGCGTTTAGACCTGCAGTGTGAACGTAGCCATAGACCCCCTGGCAGTAACAGATACCTCATTAAAGCTGTGTGTTCCCTGACCAGTTGCCTACAAGAAGTTGCTGCAAGTTTCTAGGTGAAACCGGCTGCAAAGAGGTATACAGTACTGCGCCAATCCTCAGTTGCTCAAAGAAAATAAGCCAAACCGCGTGAGCTTTAAAGTACATGTAGTAGCAACACAATCAAAGCGAAACTCATGTTAGGAGGAAATCAGCTTCTACAAACTCATGTTCAGAAGAGCCAACAATCAATACACATTGTTGACATAAAGGCTGTAGTCAAAGAGTCAGTTTGTTTTAGGGAACTTCCTAACTAAGTGACTTGAAACAGAAGTATCTGCATGGGGGGCGTATTAAGTGCTGTTTGATTTCTGTAAATACTTGGAAAAGGTGCATAGCTTAGAGGATACACTGAAACATTTCTTATGAAAAGAAAAGATTTCATCCCATCATTCATAATGATAAACAATTAGAAAACATTCAGTTAACATCTAATATGATGCAGTAAGGGGCTGAAATATAAAATGAATGCAGGTACTGTGGTACCAGCAGGTGGAGGGTCTCTGTAACCATCCCTGAAACAGAAAGTTTTCAGCTGAACCTCCAGTTTGTGAAGCAGAGAATAGTTTGGATCCGTTAATTATTCACCTCCATTCCCACAGCCACAGTCATTTGGATGACCTCTGAGCTGAGTTCACAGTTTAACAGCTGCTGTATTGGAATCACAAGTCACTTCAATCACAGAAAACCTGAATAAAGGTAGAGGTTATACTGGATCATCTTTCTGGCAGGAAGTGAAAATATGAGGGGACAGGATAGACACCTTACAGCCCACTTATTCCTGTTTATTTATTATTACAATGTTGGTAAGGAAGTGACATGATTTCACCAATAAATAGTCCAAGATAAGCATTTTAGAGATGAGAGAGATGAGATGAGATAGCCTTTATTTGTCAGTTGCAGTTACCCACAACTGAAATGACAGACCTTGCCGACCATACATACAATACACAAACATCACATTGGGGAGACAGGTCAGGCTAGGTAGCAAAGAAAAAAACATTGAAATGTGTAACACAAAAGGATAATCCAGGAATGCACAGATATCAACACACAATAAAACACAGCGAACATTTTATGATCCAGAAGTAATATGTCAGCTACATAAGTGATCCCACTGTTGAGGAGTTGCGTGTGAAAGCCGTGTGGTTCTCTGAGCACCGAGCTCCTTTTTTCCTAACTCTTCATGAATTCTCCTTCGCACCTTTCCTTGACCTTGTGATGTTTACCATTAGGTGATAAAATACAGAAGAGGTCATTTTTGTGGCTATTTGACTGCAGCCCTCGTCTAAAGCCCTCACACATCTTACTTTTTCTTTACAGGTAAACTTTTAAATAAATATTCACCACATCCTTAATTAGACTTGACTGCCAGTCTGATAAAATTTGGGCTGGCAGTGACTGCTGGTTTGGGCAGGTCCCTCATCCACTCCCAGTAGCCTGATCGTCCTCTAAAACATAACAACAGGCAAAAACACACAAATGTAGAAAAAAGTAAACAGGGTTTGGGATTTAAAACTGTACTCTGTAACTATGACACTGTGGGAGGAAAAATGTCTGTGATGTTGCATTGTTTTCCTTGAATTTTGTTTAAAAATAAAAATCAGTTAATAAAATTTAACTTTTATTTAAAAGTTTAAAAGTTGAGGTTTTTAGGGCCCCAGCTGATAGAAACCTGAGAGACTGGTTGTTATTAGGGTATTGGTTCACCACAAACCACCAGAAGAGTTCAAGAGTCCCTATGGCTTAACTTCTCCTGCAGAGAGTGCACATGCAAAACATGATGGGACGTGCCACAGATGCATTTGGCAGTTACAGTTAAAATCATGTGACACTGCGAGCATTTTGCCTTTGAGTGTCTTTTTTTTCCCCTCTCAAACACATGAAGTGGCACAGGAAGAAATGCAGCCATCACACACAGACACACCTGTCTGCTGGCCCACATAAATACACACACACAGACACACACACACACACATGCACGCACAGACTCACAGGAAACTGCACTTCCTGACAAAGACCTCCTACACAAAACCACAGAGAGAAAATTAACATGTATTTGAACTTAATATCAAGAAATGACCGAAGCTCCAGAGGAAGATGAGTCTGGAGAGGAAAGTCTATTTTTTTCCGTTTGAAATAAAAATTCTAATTATTTAATTAGAGTAAATAGTTATATAAATAATGACAATAATAAAATTACAAGAAAAATAACCCTTAGTTTTATGCAGTTTTAATTTTAGTACACATAGATAGATTCAATATCAAGCCAACTATCATAACTGCAAAAAGGTGTGATGACGAAACGGGTGCCTAAGAAGTACAGCAAGCTGCCCATACCTGAAGCCTGGGAAACTTCCAAGCAAAGACTTCACCTACTTGAAGAGGTAGAGGCAGGTCAATAACCCAGCACTGAACCATCCAAGGTACTCTCAGTGGCAGGGGAAGAATATGAGAACAACCTTAACAGGATCTAGTAACCATCACAGTGGCAGGCATCCAGGAATGAATCTCCTGTATAAAGAGTTGGACAGCACCAGGCCCTGGCATGATTCAGACCTACTGAAGAAGCTGACTGCACATCATGAGTATCTGGCAGCACGAATGAACCAGCTGCCGACAGATGACCCACTCATCTGGAATAGAAAACCAAAGATCGGAAAGTCCTGATCTCCAAAGATCCCCAGAAGAGACCGGTTCAATTCAGCTTCTTAGTATATTTGTTAAAATGGACCATTGTGGTCACTTTGAACTCTGGATTTGTAATATTGGTCTCCAGTAAAGAAGGTTGTCCAACTCCAGGCCTCAAAGTCCTGCAGGTTTTAGGTCCTCAGTCAACATGCCTGAATCAAATGATTAGTTCATTACCAGGCCTCTGGAGAACTACAGGACATGTTGAGGAAGTAATTTAGCCATTTAAATTAGCTGTGTTGGATCAAGGACACATCTAAAACCTTCAGGACACCGGCCCTCAAGGCCTGGAGTTCGAGACCCCTGCTGTAGATTGCCTTTGCATAAAAAAAAAACAAAATTCAAAAATAACCTTATTCGTCTTAAACTGGGCCTTGGTGATTCCTCTCAGGTCATTCTGTATGTGAAACAAGCTTATTAGCTCATTTCTTTTTATGAAGATAAAAGCTTTATTCTGATTGGATGCCTCTTGCAACCACCACAGCCACCACCACTTCGTGCTATATCATACAGAGCACACACACACACACACACACACACACACACACACACACACACATATATGTATATATGTATATATCTATATCTATATCTATATATATATAGATATAGATATAGATATAGTTGAGTTGGAAGGACGTTCATCCATTCATTAGTCAGTGTTTCTGGTTCCTTTAAACTGCAGTGAGTGTGAGAAATAGAAACCAACCAACAACAGTCCAGATCTCAAATTTGCCATTATTAGATGTGACATTCTGTAAAAGACCCTTACATCTGATTTTATGCATGAGCAAATGCATTGATGCATCGACTTGTTATATAATTTGACCTCTTCCTGCAGTCCACACATAAGGGCACAAAATCCAAGGGTCCAGCATTCGGTCCTTTATTGTTCTCTTGATGTTCATGTGCGCTTGTTCATTTATTGCAAATTTAAGTGAAAGATGACTCATCTGACCACATTGTTCTTTTTCCATGTCTCTGTAGACCAAACCGCCTCTCTGGCTCGGTGGTTTTTAGCAACACTGAGCTCCCACTAATGCACACATCTTTGTAAAGACAGCCTCGCAGCCCTGCTATAACGTCTTATCACTCTCTCTCTCTCTTTTGATTCTCCGACCCGTGCGAACTGCCAGAGTGATCACATCCTGCACTTACTCTTGTAATCACCTTCACACAGCATATCGCACCGAGAGCATCATGGCCATCAGATGAAAGCCATTGACCACAATTTCCGTCGCTGTTTTTACTGATGTCTGCATATAGATGACACACTAAGATGAGCAGTGTTTTTGACTAAATTTCCCGCTAGCAATAAAACTTTTTCACAGTAATTCAACTCTCAAGTTTAAGCGACTAAAATAAAGGTAACACATTTATCATGTCTACACTGGTATCTGTGATAGACAGTCTGAAATGCTCTAATGTCATTAATTATGGTTTAGGCGTCGCAGTTCTAGTAGTATGTTTGTATAACATTGTGAATGACCACGGCAGACCCAGCGACATGTTTACGCTTTTCACAATCTTTATTAATGTACACAGAGCTGCAGCTCTCCCGCTGCCAGCTCGACATTACCCCAACAACACCACAACGTCAAACTTTTAAGCCGGCGAGGCATGATTGCAGATGTTGCTCAGGTGGGTCAAATGCACCTGCAGCAGCACCGCAAACCACGCCCCGCCACAGACATACTTGGCTGTTTGAGACAAGATTTATGGCCTGAAACTCCTCCTCATCCACACAGAGATCAGTGTATTTTATGTAACTGGGCTACAAACGTCATCCAAATACACCTGAAAGCCTGCCAGTGTTGGCTGCTCAGTCGTCAAACCGCATGAAATTTGAGATATCTCTGAATCTCATGTCTTGGTCCCCAGTGAACAGAAGTGGAAAATTACATTAAAAATCAATCAGGAAATGTCCTGACCTGTAGACCTGCGTTGTTGTCACTTTATTTTTAAGTGGTCTCGAGCAATAACTCTCTAGACTTTCTGAAGGTCTTTTAGAGATTTTCTTTGGAAATTGGCTGCTTTTTCCACCAAACTACTTTCAGAGGAATGTTTGTTTGGACTTGGGATTCCTAAGTCAAGGGCTGAACTGGTGTTGAATCTATGCAACAGAAAACAATAATATAATTATGGAAATTCTTTTGCTCTTAAGAGGCAGGAATAGACAACATTTTTACTTCAGCATCCAAACAGAGTTCAGTGTCATAAAGAACTTCCAGATTGTGAGCAGTCTGTGTGACATTTTTGGTCAGTGAACCCAGCTTCTTGTAGGCCAAGACCGTAGAGATGTATTTGGAAGAATAACTATTACATCAAGTTAAGTTGGAGAGACAAAGCTGAGATGCTTGGGACACATGCAGAGGAGGGGTAGTGGATATAGTGGCGCTAGAAGGTAGGAAGAAAAGAGGAAGACCACAGAGGAGCCACATGGATATACAGTGGTAAAGAAGGAAATGCAGAGGGTTGGTGTGACATGGAAAGATGCTAAGGATTAGGTGAGGTAGAAGACGATGATGAGCTCTGGCATCCCCTTAAGAGAGCAGTCAAAAGAAGAAAATGAAATAATCCATTAGATTCATCAGATTTTAGGATGCTACTTGAGGCTACTGGAACTGTTTGATAGCAGGTGGCCATATCAAACTGCAGTGGTGAAGCAATGTTATGTCTATGATTAACCTAGATTAGAAGAAGCAAATATATTTGAAGAGAAAAGTGGGCCAGGAATAGAGCCCTGAGGAGCTTTTATAAATAGCTAATTTCACTCCACAGTGCTTGTGTGGAAGCATCTGCATCTGTTGTGCTTCATAATTCATAGTTTCATTTTTTCCCTTTATATATGAAACTCCATGAAAATAGATGAACATGTTGACAGGTCCATTATGTTTACAAAATGTTCACCAATCCAACTCTTCTCTTGTTTCTTTCTTTCTCTTTCTTTAGATCACTCCTTTCGGTCGATCATCTGCTGCTGTTGTGCTGTTCAGACCAGGTGGGGTTTTAAAGAGTCCAAACCAAACATAATAAAAAAAAATCAAAGAACTCGTTCATTTTATAAATACTGATCAAAGCAATAAGCAATGATTTCACTGAATTTTAAAAAATGGTGGGAAAAACAGGAGGTGGGAGTATATCTGGCACCAAAAACAGAATAACTAGGCAAGGGACGTCTGTAGAAATAAAACGGGACCAACACAGACTGACACACAGACTAAAGCATGTGAAATAAAGGCTGCCTCAAACCTGCATTTTTAAAATGGTCACCAGGGGGCAAATCCTCTGGTTTAAAAGGTGTTCATTTTGCACTTTGGTAGAAAATATACTGTAGACCTGCTGATTAGGTCCACGTAAGGCTAGTTGAAGGTCACTGTGCACTGAAATGAAAAACAGATATCTACCAAACAGTGCTAATGGTTTACTTTGATTAGTCTCTTTACTAATATAATGTATGAATCAGCATTTTTATTGCAGGGTCCTTAAGTTAAAGTAGTGTGTGAATGGGTGGATGACTGTAAATGTAAAGCGCTTTGGGGTCCTTAGGGACTAGTAAAGCGCTATATAAATACAGACCATTTACCATTTACATTTTAAACTATAAAGCACCACAAGGCAACTATTGTTGTGCTTTGGTACTACATAATTAAAATTGAAGTGAACTGAATCGATATGCGAAAAAATAAAAAACACATGTGGCATCTAGACTGATTGATTGTTTGGTTGATTCTAGGGAGTTCAGCACTCGTGTGGAGCTGGAGAGCAGAACCTCCCTTTGTTTCCCAAACCGACGACATTCAGGACAACCCACCCAGGTAGGTCTAATGGGTTTGCTTCTTTGTGTTTCAATGTTTCACTTATTTCTCTGAATTAATCTTTTGTTTTTGTCTCACTTGCAGGCTACCAGGTCAAGGAGAAAGCTCCCCCTCCCCCCTCCCGAGGGCGAGGATGGTGAAGGCAAGGGCCTCTTGAGTGTTGTGGCCATGTATGACTTCACCGCCAAGGAAGATACTGACCTCACACTCAAACAGGTATAAACACACATGCAAACACATAGACACACAAAAACGTGCAAGCTAAACAGCAGAGATTTGTTAATCTTTTGGGTTGTGATCACAGGGGGAGGAGTACATCATACTGCACAAGCAAGACCAGCTGTGGTGGCGAGCTCAGGACAAGAATGGGTACCTTTATTTAAATTTTAGCGTTTGTGTTTGTTTCCACGAGATATTTGCAGCAATATTACTGCTGAAATAAGATTAGTGGAATGTGAAGTTTTGTGGACAAAAATGTGTTTTTTATAAATAAAAAACATTTCATAAACCCAATTAATATTCATTTTTAAATCTACAACTAATTTTTTATATTTATTTCTTAAAACATTTTAAAGATTCTAAATTATCAGTGTTTTATTTCTTCCTACTCTGTTTCTGTCAGGAATAAAGGCTTCATCCCCAGTAACTATGTGACAGAGAAAAACAAAATCGAGGCAAACCCGTAAGTCCTACCATATTTTTGACTTTTGCTTTCTTCTTTTTGTTTTTGTTTTTGTTTTAGTAATTTAAGAATCACAAAAGCAGTCATTTAAATTCTTGTTGTTCATCCTGTAGGTGGTATTGCAAGAACATCACTAGGACAGAAGCAGAGCAGCTGCTAAGACAAGAGGTATTTATGCACCTATTTAAATATGCTCTAATAATAATAATGCATTGGATTTATATATCACTTTTCAAGGCACCCAAAGCGCTTTACAATGACATTATTCATTCACGCTCACATTCACACACTGGTGGAGGCAAGTTACAGTTGTAGCCACAGCTGCCCTGGGGCAGACTGACAGAGGCGAGGCTGCCATATCGCACCATCGGCCCCTCTGGCCAACACCAGTAGGCGGTAGGGTAAAGTGTCTTGCCCAAGGACACAACGACCAGGACAGAGAGGCCGGGGATCAAACCGGCGACCTTCCGGTTACAGGTGCCCTTCCCAACCCCCTGAGCCACGGTCGCCCCGCCCCTGCTCTAAGTGGAGCACAAACAATGGTTAAGCAGTAAAAGCATACATGCATGCTGACATGGTCCAAATCAATGAATATAATATAAATCAACCATGCCCAGAACATTTTATCACTATCTCTAGTCAGTAATTTGGAGCAGTGTTA